>WTSP01004354.1:0-192933 GCA_025331215.1 Actenoides lindsayi | reverse complement strand
TATTTAAATGTATATTTTTTCTATGAATATTCTTTAAAGTAGTAATGGGAATAATAAATGCATAAAAATAGATATTTTGGGGGGAGGGGAGGCGTAATAATAAAGACAACCCCAGTGAAAAAGAAAAGAAATAAAACTCAAACAGGGCAGTATTCTAAAGCAACAGCTCACCATATTATAACTTGTGGAGTCCAGTCCTTCTGTATTGTGAGCAGTTACTCCTAAATACTATTGGGTTTTGTAACAGTGATGTAAAATATAAATTCCTGCATGCTTACTTTTTTTAAAAAAAAGGAGAAGGGATTTGGGTATATAGAACAGATTTTGATGCCTGTAACACTGCTGTAAATAATTAACACAGATCATCTCCCAAGCTGAAAGCAGGAGGAACTCCAGCAATTCTTGCATATATAAGAATATGTTGTCTACTCAAAATGTGATCTGTCCCTCTGAACTAAAGTTAGAAAGAAAAAAAAAATTAAAAAAAAAATCCACTTTTGCCCTGCAATGTTTTTTCTGTTGTCCTACAAATAACAAAAACAGATTGGAAAAGGTGGGATTTTCAGTAGTGTGTGTCAGCATTCCATGCATCTTTGCCCAAAGCCAGCTCCTAACAGTTGGGAAGATTATTTCAGAGAGTGATCATGTCCCTTTACAGCAGGAGGTAATCTCACTATTAAAAATCCCTTCATCAAGGCAAAAGATCATGGGGGGCGAGGAAGAGGAAGCCATAAAAAATAATAGCCTGACCAGCTTGCCAGCTGCATCAGTATTCAAGTAAAGTTTAAAGTACCTTTGTGGGACTTCAGAGTCTTGAAGGGTCAGACCAGCTTATTTTAACAAGTGTAATATGCGCTTTGAAACGGCCTTGTCATCTGCTCGTTTAAACTAAAAAGCAAAACTCAAAAACAAACAGGAGCAAAGGAAAGTTATAGGAAAGGTCTCAGCATCAGTATTAGACTGCAGAGTGTCTTCTTGAGACTGACACTTTGATATTCTTGCCTTCCTTTCTAATGCATTAAAATATCATGAAGTCATGCAGCCTTTTCAAATGAGTGTTTCAAGAGTCCAGTTTTCATAGAGGTTAACTTGATCACCAGCACAGCACTGGAGAAAGCAGATCTAACAATATTTCACTTACAGAACTCTTCAAAGGAAAATAAGAAATACAATTCCACAAATAACAATGCCAATTAAGAACACAGAATGCAAAATGCTTTTCCTCTGTGTTTTTTCTTAGACATTCTTTCAGAAAAAAAAAATCATTCTTCCCTTATCTTTCTTTTAAATCAAATCTTCCAACCAGCCAGATTATAGCGATCTTCCAACTACATGAATCTAAGCTTTTCTGAAACCACCTACAGGCTTTGGGGAGCAGAGGATTCCCTCTTCTAAACTTCAGAGACATCTTAATGGCATCCACTTGTTTTCTCTTATTTCTCCTCTTGAATTTGTCCATCCCCCTTAGCATTTCATAGGCCAATACTACTGTGAGAACGTAGGTGTCTGCATTTGAAAACTCTGGACTGAGCACAGCCACACACTTTTCATGTTCTCCATGCCCTTTCTATGTAGTTTTTTCTATCTTTACATGTACAAAATCACAGTTTGTGCAACATTGTTTTAAAGGAAGAAAATAAAATGCGCGCACACACACACACATATTGTATTGGTGAACACTATACACTTAAGTATTTTTTCAACACCGTAACAGAAGGTTTGGCCTACTGTAGGTTGAACATGTAAGGAAGGCTGAATTTTATGGTTGCCATGCAAGCCACCTTCAAGACGAAACAGATGAACCCACCCAAGAGCAAATGCAGCTTCTACTCTCAATCCATTAGGCAAACACTGCCTTTCCAGGGATCAGACTGACATCTCAACAATTCAGTCAATGCAGTATTTAGAGAACCACACTGAGTTGCTTCTGCATCAGTCCTCTGAATCCAAATGCTGTTAAAACCAAAAGGAGAAGAGGGTATTTGACTTGCCTTATTATTATTAATATGTATAGATTTTGATAATACTTTGAATCTCAATTTACTTCTGAAACCTTGCCCTTTGAGAAGAACACATCCTTTAAGTTGACTTTTTTCAGGCTTCTCTTCCTTTAAAATTCTCTCTTCATTTTGCTGCACTTTTTCAATTATTTATCAGAAAACTTGCTTTCTTCCAGCTGAAATGTGGCTGGTGAGCTTGGGCTTTCACTGCACCCGCTCAGTGAAATTCTCAGGGAAAACGCCTCGGCATTGGTCAAGTTCCTTACGCTGGATCCAGTCAGACTCCTTCACTCCCATCAGCCATCCTTCATCCTGGAGGAGAAGACAGAGATCAGAAGTTTAGGGAGAGATGTGAGCAGGGATTTTTCTTACAGAATGTAGGCCAGGGAAGTGTCAAAGCCATGCTCATAATTGGCTTGGAGACAATCCAGGAAGAGGATAAGGGAAAAGAAAGAAAAAAAAAAGAAAAAAGCTTTTGTTCCCTTTTAAACAGGAAGAAGGCTACAACCCATCAGAGTTGGTACCAAGTCCTATCTGACCCAGAGTGCCTAGAGACAGTGAAATTGTAAATTATTAGCAAATGTAATACAAACATGTCATAATTTACACGCACTGAAACAGGAGAAATTCTGCCAAAGTCCCTAGAGCTACAGGATATGAAACACCTTTCTCACTTTTCACAGTCTCAACATGAGGGGTCTAGCATTTTCCATAGTCATAAAAGAGATGGCTACCTCTGCAGTCCAATTCATCCCATTCATCTTGGGCACAAGTCTTTGGAAAGGATGAATTATTCCATGGAGGTGCTCATCCTCTCCTACACTCAGGTCATCTGGATGATTAGCATTTCAGAGAGGTGATACAGACAAAATGAGTCTTGTCTGCTATGCTGAAATTCCTGTCTATGAGAACTGGGAGCTGAGAGCTCAACTCATCTTCCCAAAACCCAGCAGTCTGTTGGGCTTGATGCAAGGTGAGGCTCGCAAAACTCCCAAACTTTTGCTACACATGATGTAAGAAACAATGTCTTTCACAAAGATCCTCCCTAGCCAAATGTACACATCTATAAATTTTCACTGAGGCAAATGGAGTCCTGTTTGGTAGAACCTGCTTAGGAGGAGAACCAGACTTCCCACCATCTACCTGCAAAGTGTCTAGCATTGAGAGTCCTGTTCTATCTGAAGTACATGAGGGAGCTGAAATATTCAAGGTGGGAAGGCTGCACTTCTTGCCGTTCAGGTGTGCAACCACACTATTCTCTGCATGCCTCAGGGCTGCCACCATGGAAGCACCCTTTGGCATGCAAATATACCCACTCATGTGGTCATTTGCAGCAGGATAGCCTATGGGTTAAGACTGCAGCATAAGGCAAGAGAGCTGCACAGGGGACTGCTGCCTCCAAACTCAAGTGCCTGCTCTGCATTCACTCCTCTGGGCAAAGCATGCACCAGGCTCATTTAGAGATATGTTATCACAATCAGCTACCTAACTTGCCAGAGCAGAAGTACTCAGGCAACCAGATGTTCTAAGCTGTGGAGAAATGGGGCATGTGTGTGAGGTTTACACTTCTGCTTCCCTGGAACTGGCAGGAGTTACCTAGGTATTTATCCAAGGCCAAACAGTGCCTCCCTTGAAACATGTTCTTTAAAAACATACCTGCATGGTGCAGGAGTGACCCATGGGCACATACTGCTTTCCACTACCATTTTGCGGCTTCTGCCCTCTTGTCCTGTTTTCTGCACATTTGTTGTGGCAGCAGCTCAGACCAGCCATTGTACCTCAGTTCCTTGGTTCCTGCAGGCTCTACTGGGTACCTGCAGGCTCGGCTAGCCCTTCATGCTGCCTTAGAAGTTGAACATTGAGGGGATGTCATGGGAATGGCATGAGACAGGAGCCCATCTGCAGCAGCCAGCTGCAGGGGCTGTGGAAAGACTGACATGCCATAAATCAGGAAGACAAACAACTAGGCAGAAGACGCTGGGCCCAAGTGTCTGGAAGGCAGCTCACAGCACAGCAAGCACAAAAGCTCATCCATTTGCACGCAGCGTTTGTGCCATACAGCATGCATCGCTCCCACTGCATCCTCCTACAAAGGGTCTCCTTGGCCACAGGGATTAGACACGAGGACCCAGATTGACCTTTGCCAATTCTGAACAGTGTCACTTGAAGTGCCAGCTTAGAAGCACTGCTGCCCTCAACCCTGTCTGTCTTCTGTCAAGAGAGATGAATCCAGACCTGGCTGATGTACCCACAAACTGACACCTGAGCTGCAAGATGGAGACATGGATCACAATATTACCCTAAGCTTCCTCCACTCACGTGCACAGTTCATGCACATGTTAACAGCCAACATTTCTGCCTGGGCATGATCCAGGTTAGGGAAAAGAGCTGTAGCACAGGATACATTGTATGAGGGTTAGAGGGCTTCAGTGCAGCTACAGCATCATGTTAGCAACACTCAGAGCTCACCCTCTGCAGCTTGGAGAGTCTTGAGTTCATGGCTGTTGCACCCACATCCAGCTAGAGTGCAAACATAGGGCATTGAGAAAACTCTGCTCCACAAATGGTATCTCGTACCACAGAAACTAGGGAAGCTGCCACTCATTTCCCATCCAGAAAGCTTTCTGAGAAAGAAATGCTCACAAATGCTTGTGTAGGGCAGTTCCACTCAGTGAAAAGTCCTGCCTCCTGAAGGAACTCCTGTCTCTTCCCCATACAACCCTTCCCCCAGAGCACCTAACTCTGTGGGAACTGCGGGCACACTATAGCTCCCGTTTCACAAGCAGCAGCAAGATCTGCCTTCATAATTCACAAAGCCAACAGCTGAGCCACAAAAAGGATCTACATGTTCTGTGTCCAGTGAACTACAACACCCTCCCTTTGCCCCTTGTGAAATCCAGATCTTGTCTGAGCTTGGCCAAACCTAAAGAGCTGGTGACTGCTGAATCAGTTTAGAGAATTGCCTTCCTTTTTCAGACAAAAACCTGGAGATATGAGCATGTATTTTATAAAATCACCACATCCCTCAGCCAAAGGGGTAAAACTGCTGCAGACTTTATCAGCTGGAAGCCCTCAAACACAGCAAGTGAGGAGGATTTACTCAAAGCTTCTAGAAATAGTTCAAATTAAAGAAAAATATCGCCCATTAAATTCAGGTTGGAGATGGACAGTAAGACTTCTCTCAAGGGCTGAGCAACCTGCTCGTCTTTGGTTCTACTGCCATCTCCTGACCATATGCTGTCTTTGAAAATAGCCATTGTTATGCTGAGGTGCAAGACATCATCCACAGCAAACTGCTTTCTTAGAGCTCCAGCGTTTCTCAAAAGGGGAGAAAATATCATCATAACCTGTGGGTTATGCCTAACAAAGCCACAGTCTGCACTGCAGTGGTCACAGGGAATGTGCATCAAGTTTAGGAGGAGTGAGGAGGCAAAACATGTTCTCTGTTGGGCTCACTGATCAAGGAAGCCATTGTATGGGCTCAAATGCCCTGGTAGGGACAAGAAGCCACAGCTATTTCACAAGCTTTATGTAGGATAATGTTTCCACTTTCCAATCACAGGCAGAGTCCTCCCCTCTGTTGCAGAAAGCCAATCTCAAGCTCAAGGACAACTGGATCTCCTGCCAGCTCCCAGACACAAACTGATGGCTCTGCATCCAGCCAGCCAACTGTTAGTGGAGGAAGCAGCAGCTCTGGAAATCCGCTTGGCTCCTCCCAGCCCAGGCTCTCACCCCATCTTTCCCACTCACCTGCTCCTCAGGGTTCTCAAATGGAATCACAAGCACCACATCCCCAGCCTTCAGCTGTAGCTCGTCACTGTCGGTGGCTGTGTAATCATGCATGGCCTGGACCTATGCAGAGAGGAGAGGAGAGCAGAACTTGGGTGAGGCCAGCCTTCTCTCACTCAGCGCTACAATGGGTGACAAGGCTTTACACTTCATTGATTCACTGGATGATCCAGGCTGGAAGGCACCTTTGGAGGTGATCTGATATCCTGCTGCTCAAGGCAGGACAAGCTTGGATTGCAAATGCCACGTTTATGGGAATAACCACATCCCTTAATCTTATGGCCACATTTGTTCATACAGCCTGGCATGCAGTTCACCTTTGCCACAAGGGCATCCTGGTGAGTCTCATTCAACTTCAATCTATCAGCATCTCCCCATCCTTCCCTAGGAGTGTTGAATTCCCATGGTATGTGCCTAAAAACCTCACAGTGTAGAAACCTCTATTCACTTGATTGGTACCCTGTATTCTTTTTGCAGCAAGAGTATTAGAGATTATAGACTCCCATATCTGTCACAGCAAGCAGGGAGTGGAAACATAGGGAAGAGTATTGGTCTGGATCTTTGAGTGATTGTATCCTGCCATGGTTTCTCTTTGGTATCAGATTAACTCCTATCAACATCTGCATTACAGCTCTTCTACTTGAAACCACAGCTCTCCACTTCAAGCGCTACAGTCCATGATGCTGCCTGGAACCAGTCTATATGTGATAAGACTCCAATTGTTCTCCAGGGTTTTGTCATTCTTTTGCTTTTGGTAGTACTCCCATTATGCATGGGCATGACTAAATCACAGAATCACAGAAGAAAAGCATTCCTACAGCAGGAGACTCATTTCTCACTTTCACAGTGTGATGCACCTCTGTTGTTTTGCTACCATATTCCATTACATATATTAAATTACTGGCCTACCCTCACCCAGAATCATTCCTTCCTCCACACCTTTGAAACAATCTGAGAGTGATCTTTGGCATATTCAGAATATTCAGCAGACTTCCCTGTTTAATCCTGTATCTTCCCCTGTTCATCCTCGCTTTCTCATTTCCCCAAACACAAAGTCCTCTGTCCCTACTGGTGTTTCCTAAGTCTTCTCATTTGCCACTTGTGCCAAAGTTTAACCTTTCCAGTTTGGAGCACAACTTTGTATCTACTCTCCAGAGTCTGTGACTGACACTATGACACCACCAGAGACAGAAATAACCGCAGCAGAGAGAAAGCGGGGTTCTTCTATACAGCACAGCCAGATATTTAGGTAGTGATGCTCTTATATATTCCTTCAAAAGATCTGGAAACACAGAAAGCTGGGCTGTTAAGAGAGGAAGGTGTATCTGTCATCCAACTTCCTTTCTCCCTTTCAGTGCACCATAGCCTATTGCCACATTAAGCAAAAGTAGTTCATTTATTACAGGGAAGAAAATAAATAAATCACCAGGAACTCGGTGCCCCATCACCACCCACTCACCTTGAAGAGAAATCCTGGGGGCATGTCAGCTCTTTCAGATGAAGCGCCTCCTTCCACAGTGCCATTGACGGTAGCAGGGAAAGTTTCCACAACGACAGCAGGCAGAGAGCTCTAGCAGGCAGCAGCAGCCAGGGAAAGAAAAAAAAAAAGCCATTGAGGAAATAGAACCCAAAATTGCAGCTCCAAGTCCACCCTGAAGAATCCACACGCCAACCCTACCCTTGGCTTCAACAGGTTTTCCCACCACACCAGACAGTGAAAAACCCACCCCAAAGGACAACAGAAGCACCAGGGAGAAGGAAGGTGAGGTAACTGCCATCTTCCTTTGCTTAAGGCTGCAGAAGGGCAGAGAAAATCTAGTTTTTCTGGGACCATAGTTCCCAGCGTTTCCCACTCACTGTGGTCACAGCACAGTTCTTGTAAAGCCCTTGTGGAACAGACAAATGTGACAGCCTACAGGAACCAAGCTGCCATGAGATGGGACCTACTCGCCCCCTAAAAGGGTGGCAGTGTCAGAAAAAAAAAAAAAAAGAAGAAGAAAAACCCTGGATATTCAGAGGCTACAGGCAGAGCCCCAAGGGCAGAACAGGTAAAGTAAATGGCAAACAAGGAGGAATCCAGCAGACAATCCAAGCTTAGCACAGCATGGGCTGTGGGCTGGCTTCACAATATGAGTAAAGGTACAGTTCTTTTTGTGGATCTTCCAGCAGGGCTTCTCCCTAAGCATTACACAGGTAAAACGAAGCAGCTAAGTCTGGCCTCTGAACAAGAGCATTGTAACTGCTGGGGAGGCAGGGGTATGTTTTTCCAAGCAGCTACACATCTCTCTTCCCAGGCCAGTCTCCCCTATCTGCTGCATGACAAAGGGATGTGATGGAAAAACAGGGACTGCTGTCCCTCAAGGTGCTTACTGAATCAGCTTCAGCTTTAGATGCTTCAGCTCCAGCTGCTGCTTCTGATCCAGCTGCTTCAGCTCCTGCATGGGCTGCTTCTGCAGGCTGCAATACAAAAGCCATGCTTTTGTTATACTACATGTGTGTGCACAAAAAGTCCAGCTGTCTGTCCAAGTGCTCTGTGCTGTTGACTGCTGCCATCTGCTGACAAGTAGGTGAAAAACCTCAGGGTCCTGCCAGGTTTCCGTCTCCCACTCCTTCTGCAACCCAGTGAAATCGTGGTAAAGCCTACATTCCCTCCCTCCAGACACACAGCAGGCAAAACTCCAGAGGAAATCAATGAAATGCCAAAAATCCACATGCGCCTCTTTCTTCTCACTATCTAAATCACAGACCTACTTTACACATGCACAGCATCTATTAATACATACAGATCACCCACTTGTATGCAAAAACAAGTCTGATTGCATGCCAAGGGACAAGGGTGTCTCACCAGGCTATGCCCAAGGATGAACAATCAAGGAATATTTAAGCGTTTGTATACCCCCAGAAGTAGAAGAGCACAGTAAAATGTGTCCAGACACAGAACTTAGTCTGGACCCAGCATCTACACGACATGAGCGCTGAATCAAACTGAACTGAAAACTGTGCTAACTTTCACCCAATTTGATTTTCCATAGGCCCAAAGAGTCATAAATTTGGATTCTGTTGTGAAAATTCTAGTACTAAGAATTTGCTACGAATATTCTGCACGGTATGTGCACACATGCACACATTTGTGTTGGTGAAGAAGGAAGTTTCTAAAGCACAAAAGCTGCCACCATAAAGGAGAAATACTGTGTATCACCTATGACTCACTGCCTGGCAGAGCCTGTTCTGGGAAGCCTAGGGACAGGAGGTTCTGTACACAACAGAAGACCAACCAAACACCTCTGATATACTTCCAGACATTCAAGTTTTTATTCCCCCTTGCCTGAAGTCAGGCTAACTCTTTCTTAACAGAAAACTAAAGGTATTCATTTGCCTCTCCCAGAAACTGCTGCAATGCAGGAACTAAGTTGTATCTGGCAGCATCAATACTGCAGATTAGCCCTTTAGGAGAATGGCCAGGCAGCACCTGGGGAAGACTCCTGACAAGAATCTCAGGAGTCTAATTTGGACCCCAAGTGTCTTCGTGGTCAGTCTATATCCGCACACACCTCTTTGCAGAAGATATCCAGACACCCACTTTATAGTTGAACAACAGAATCTCTATGCTATACAGAGATTTCACATTTTTCATACGTGAATAAACCAGCTATACTGTGCCTACATGACTCATACATTTGGTAAACACATGTACCCCCGAACACAACCACATTCAAAACAAGATGTTTTCCACGTTTCTTAATGCTGCAATTCTCATAGTCCGAACCCTAAAAAAGCCCAGGGTAAAGCAACAACCATGGTAACCCTTAACTGTACACCCATCTAGCTGCCAGCCATGCACTGGCACAATGTTCCAAGTAATTTTCTAACAACAGAGGCAACAACAAAGAAATAACTCCTTGATTTAACAAAAAGCCATTACTTTACCTTCAGCTGCTCCAATGGTGCCACTCAACACATGCTTTCCTCCTCCTAACACATCCTTCCTCATGCCTCTCCATCACCATGTCCACAGGCCTGTACTGCCAGAGGATATTATAAACAGTAGAGTTGTTCCCATCCTGCAGAGGTTTTCCCCAGCAGCTTTGGTAGTGCTAAGGTAAATGTATGCATACGAAATACTACAAAGGCTTCTCCTGCTTAATTAGATTCACTCTCAGGTTGCTCTTTCATTTGGATTCAGTGAAACTGTAACTGGGACAGATGCCAGCCTAACTCTATCTGGCCAAGCATGGTTTTTATGCAGACAAGTGAAAAGGGGCTCAACACGAGCTCCTTTTTTAAAAACAGCTAATTTGCAAAAACAGTACTTAATAACCAGATAAATTTAATCTAAACTAATCCCCTGGACTTCAGCAAAGGGTCCTTTCATGTCAGCTACTTATTTTTCTATTTTATGTGCCTCTGGGCATCCCAAGGCCTACAAAAGCATTTACAGTCAAGGAAAGATACTACAGAGGGAAGAGGAAGAATTGCTCACTGCTGTTGTCAGGTTTGAAAAGTTTTATTTATTCCAAGAGCAGCATCATACACATGAAATGCAAGTTTACTAGTCTGCAGAACCAAACAAGTTCTGCTACATCCAAGTTTCTGTGCAGTTGTTAACCGCATGGCATATGGGACTATGTTACCATGCAACAAATCTCCTCTTACCAACAGTTAAGAAGAACATTAGTGCAAGAACACTCCAGAAGACTTGAAGAGTAAGACAAGGACTCCCCAGGTACAGGGATCTCTGCTCTTTAACTGTGTATGGTAAGCCAAGGTGAGAATTTGCATGGTGAGAATATCTTGTCTAGTAGCATTCTCCAGTTTAATAGGTGAGATCAGTTTTCAGGTAGAAGAAATGGCTCAAAACACTTCAGTACTTACTTGCTGTAAGCACAGCTCAGATACAGACATATCTCACTCCTGCCCATCCATTTGAAAGGCATGAGATCTTTTCTTGTAAAAACAGACATCTTTTCTTTCTTACTAAGGCAGACTGACAAAGCATATACAGGGGAATGACAGATGTTAAAAACTGATGGCTGATAAAACACACAAGGGAAACCTGTGTTTGATCTGGCCCTTAAAAATGGAAAGGCTGTCAGGACTCAATTCCTCATAAGCCAAGGACTTACGCTCACATCTACACCATGGGATATAGCCAGCTCAAGTAGCAGGCTTGAGTACCCAGGCCAACTTTTTTTCTGTCTACACTAGTGGCTGTTTGTCCAGGATGGCTCAAAAGTAGTTGTCCTTGACATATCTCCCCATGGAACAATCTGCAGCAATCTGAAACCCTAGCAGGCCCAATGTATCTCGAGTGCATAAATGAGGGTCTGGCTTTGGTTCAGATGCAGAGTATGTGTGGCAAACTCCAAAGCTGAGGTTGAGGCAGATGCCAGGTGTATCCTGGGCCTGCACTTAACTTTCAGTGTATACACAGGCTGAGCTATTTCACATTAGCCTTTCTGGCAGCAATGGTCAATGAACAGCAAATACCACAGATAATTCCAAACATGTATGTACACCCAACGGTATGGGCAGGAAGGACAAGGGGCAGCTGAAACACTTATGCATTGCACACAAGACCAACAGGATATACAGAGTTAAGGAAACAGTTGGGAGTGGAGGGTGAGGATGATGCCACAGTGGAATTAAGTTTGAGGAGAACATCACAGCATCAAGCCAAAGGAAAGATGAGTGAGTTAACAGGGAAAGGCAATGAGGTTGTACACTGGCGGAGACATAAGTTTCTGAGCCCCAGATCTGACTTGCAAATATCTTGCTGCTGCTGGGCCTTCACAGAAGGTGCATAAATGGATTTGGCATCACACGGAGTAACTTTAGTTTGAGAGTGTGCAGAAAGGAAAAGCAGCAAGGGAAAGGAGACAGGTAGGCACACAGAGATGGCACTGGCACATGCACAGTATATGATGAGAGATGAAAGCCATATGAATTTCTTACCTCCCATAAATCCCAAGGTAAAGACTAAGCATGTCAAAGAGCAACAAAAACAAAACATGTTTATACATGATTATTTCAGTGAGCACAAACATTACAGATGCTGATAAGACTGAAGCAGACGTATACATTCAACAGCACTTATCTCTGCATGTTTTAAAAGGATTTTTTCCGTACCTGAATTTATACATCCCTCCCCACTGCATATTCAAATTTAAGAGCCAAGGCGTTTGAGTAAGGTTTTTTTCTACCTCTGGTATGAAGGGAGACAGCCAAGACACATTCAGTTATCAGTGGCAGACAACACAGATCACGAACTCAGGCATTTTTTTTTCTGGCTATCAGGGTTAAATATGCTCCCATATATCCACATCCAATAGAGTTCACATGATTTCAGAAGAAGACTTCAACTTGTGTCTTTGGATCAGTAGCAAAGTATTTTAACCTCTACAGAGTGGGCACTGTGGCAAAGGAAATATGACTGTTTGAAACTAGGTGGGTTTTGCCAGGTTTTGTACTATCAGTACCATTAGAAAGTACTGATTTCAGAGTCTTCTTTTAATGACTTCTGAAGCTAATAATATATACATTAGAACTCTATTGCTGAGCAGTTTTGAGAAACCCATTCAGTGGCATATTTGCTGCTTGCTGGAAGGGTAATAAATAATTCCATTTTGAGTCAGATTTATACTCATATGCTACACCAGTACACCCAATTATCCAAGTTTCAACTGATGATTCAGAAAAAAAAATAAATTAATCCCAGTAAATAAATGGAAAAAACACACAAACAAAACAACAAAAACCGAAACACAACACAAAACCAAAAAAACCACCATGAAACAAACAAAAAACCCCAACCAAAAACACCCAAAAAACAAACAAACAAAAACAACAAAAAACCACACCAAGGCAGCTTATCCTGGCACGCAGCTTGTTCTGTCAGGCAAGCAAGACACAAAATGCCAATCTGCCCACTTACAGTTCCAGAAAGTGTTATCTTGCCATATTAGTGTGTATCAAACTACAATAATAACTAGTATCTTACAAATAAAGTATTTAATTTAGAAGAGTCAAATGCCTAATGTTTGGTATCTCTAATAAGGGTGGTCTTATTGCTACAAAAATCTGTATCGTACAGGCCTACTTGACATGATGATACTGGAGAAATACTGTAAAGGTCCCAATTAAGTTTATTAAAAATGTTAGTGGCAACCACACACAAAAAATCAACCATTTTATACATACTAAATGGAATGTCTTGGTGAGGACAACAGCCAAATTCAGAATGCACTTCAAAGCCTCCAGTCATAAAATAAAGTGCAGTCCACCCGCCTCTGACAGTGGACAGGACCAGGTACAGGCCAGACCAGAATTAGGCATCTTCCTTTTTGATACTGCAGTGCACAGCACTATGCTTAGGGTTAAGCATAGTGCTTAAGTAGCTTAGCTTAAGCTACTTCTTAACTACAAACAGAGGCAACATTATATCCAGAAAAATAACGGCTTCAGATCACTTCAATATCCATCTACAGCTTTATTCACCTGAAGTAACTGCAGACTATCAGTGTCTGTTTACTAAAAATTTCTTTAAGAGCAATTTAGAGCAGGAGCAGAGAACTCAGAACTGAAGCCAAATTCCCATCCACAGAGTAACAGCTTAAATCCATATAGCATACACAGGTACCTAACCTAGGGAATCCATATAGCATACACAGGTACCTAGCCTAGGGAGGGACATACATTAAGTTGAATGGGTTGTCAATCAGTAGATCATAAGAGCAAAGCACAAGCATCCCACAAAAACTTAGTGCCAGACTATGGCCAGGCTAATAGCCGCCTGATTCTCAAGGGATTTACACATCCAGCAGAGAAGACCAAGGTGCCCATCTGGAAGGCACAAGTCTGGGCACTCAGCCCAGTCACCTACAGTTCAGGTCCACATTGTCATTCATGTAGGTGCAGGTCGTACCACATTTGGCAGCAAGTCAGTTATGAAGGGAGAAGGAACGGTGATAAGAACCAACCTGGGAGGCGGGCGTGGGGGTCTTCCCCACAGTGGCATCTGGTTTAATGGGATCAAAATCCAGATCCAACAGGCTGGTTCCCTCCTGGAAGGGCCCAGGAGCATCAAACTTGGCAGCAGTAAGGAAGAAAAGCAGTACAAGCATTAGACACACACACGTGCACAGTACAGATGGGGTAGGTGATATCCAGGAGGCTAAGGCTGCAAGCGCAGAAAACACGGTGGCAATGCAAACACCCGATGTGACTCCTGACACCTGACTGCTTGGTGCCTATAATCATGGGGAGTTCACATGGGTGCCACTGTAAACCAAACCTCAGTCTTTTCCACAGGACTCATTCATCTTCCCACCTGGCCAAATGAGCTGACGTAGTGTAAGCACCTGAGCTGCTGTAGTCAAAAGGATCACTGCCACTAATGACTCAGAAGGTATCTGCTCCCCATAGCTCACCCAGCCATCTTTGTACTGAAGGTCCACAACAGACTCCTTCAGCCACATACAGAAGAGCTGCCATCCATACAACCTATCTCAGGAACACAGATCCAGGCAGAAAACCACTCAAACTGCTGGAAGGCAAGTCTGAGAAACCTCAGAGCTAACTCCCATAGCTCCTAATTCCCTTCAGTCTTCCAAGGCAGAAACACAGAACATGGCAGTGGCTCACCCTAGCTAAAGGAATTGAATCACTCACAAATCCAAAAAATTATGTTTTCAATGATTTCCATTTCTGGACATCCCAGAAACATGCACACATGAGCCTTCTAACCAAGCATAAATTTGTGAAGCTTTTCTACTCTCTTCAAAGTCAGCAAAAGAACTCCATTTGACTGATTAATGCTCTAGCTAAAGACAGTGATGGCACATTCATGGATTGCCATTAATAAAGCAGTCACTACAACAATATGAGCCATTAGTATTCAAAACTGAACTATCAACATTTGCTTTTTAGTTTTAACCCAACCAACCACTACAGGACACCCCTCTCTACTCATCTTCAGAGGAAGCTGCTCTTTCCAGGAAGTTCAGGAAGATTTCCCCGTTTCCACTGACCTCTCAGTGCACTGGCCCTACTGCTTCAGCTACCTTTCCAACAACACACAAAGTGTGACAGGTTGATCCCCACAGTTATATCATAGCCCCATAATGGCAAAACTCCTGGCAAGTAGAAAGAGACACCATTTAAGAGAAAGTCCTTTGACTACAATCCACACCATCACCATTTTCACCTCCTCTAGTTTCCTCTTACTTCAATTCTCTTATAGATTTTACTGTCCCTTACGAACATCTCTTTGAGATTCACAGGGATGAGGAAAGGAGCCAACCTCTCCCATCTCATAATAATAAACCCTGACCAGTATGCAAAACTCAAGCAGCATTCTAATAAGCTCCTCCAGTGCATTCAGGCCACCCATCAGAGAGGCTCCAACATCAATCTTTAGTTTTGTTTGGTAGTGAGACATCAAAGGCTCCAGTTATGGAATAATCTTACCTGTCATTCAAGGCTTACATGCAAGGGCTAGCACTCCTTGCCTTTACCCAGATCTCCCGCAAGACAGCTCATTGGAGCTAAGACCTCTGACAGGAATGGCCCTGGGCAACACACCCAGCATTAGTGGCTGTTGGGTGCTTGCTGTTCTGGCAACCAGTTTTCCTCAGAACTCCCATTTGATTGAAAGTCACAGCAAATCCCATCTGATCAGGTGCAGAAGAGCATGTTGGACTAAGGGCTGGTGTTCACATGGAAATACATGATACAAACCATGGGGCAGACAGAGCTGTCCATTACAATACAGGAGAAGGAAGCACAGAAAATGATAGAGAGTTGCTCAGCTGCCTGTGGTCCCTACCTTCCAATACTGCTGTCAAATCTTCCCTCTGCTTTGCAAGCTTTATCTATTACAATGCAAAATCTGACATGGACTTTCTTCCCTCCCCACTCCACCTCTGCTCCTCAGCAGCTGGGTGGAAGGTGGAAAACCAGAGACAATGGAGCAGCATGATGCAAGGAAAAGTTAGGGAATGAGTCACAAATGAGAAGTGCTAAAGATATTACTTGTGCTTTAACAAGCATTTAGGGGGAGGAAATAAATAAATAAATATATATGCATATATATGGGAAAAAAAAGAAAGGTAGATGCAGGTATCTCATGATACAGCCAGAAATCTGGTCAGGTTCCTCCTATAGGCTGCAGTTCTCCTATATCCAATACAGAATTCCCCAGCTGGGCATCCTCTCTTGCAACAACATAAATTAAAAGGAAAATGAAGATGTACATAATTTGAAAAAAATTTTTTTCCCATTTTAAGGGCTTCAAAAGGTGCTACATGGTGATAAAGAAATATTCTGATGGGAACCACTGGCTGGTGAAGAGGGACAGACTGTGTCAGCAGTGCTGAATTCACAGCAGGCACAGTCCTGCTCACCTAAACTGGAGACACCTATTCTCTGCAAAGAGAACTTCATGTAACTCCTGTTATCCTTTCCTGTGCAGCTGTGACCCTTAAACCACAAAGTCCACGTGTGAAGGCACAGAGAGCACATAACTGCCTTCTCCCAGAACTGGCATAGATGCCAAGGTCAGCAGTTGGAGAAGTAGAAGAGCAGAAAACACACGCTTCATCCACACCCAGGATCAGTGGATCTAGAGAAAGTATATCATGGGATATGACGGGAGCCATAATCCATGTGCAGTGCTGCTGAACAAAAGCAGTGATTACTCTGTCATCTTCACCAGTTGCATTTCTCCTATTTCTTCCATGAGGGAAAGCTCTCAAAGGGCAACGTGTTAGTCAAAGCTGACTTCTAGCCACTCTCACTTCTAAGTTAGCCTCCTATCTAACCCACTACCTTCTGAGGCCCAGTGCTGAGCTTGCCTTCCTCCTTCACCTGACCAGGTTTCATAGCTTGATACCTCCAAAGAGAAGAAAGGTCAAAAGTAAAAGTTCAGAGGCAGACAAATATAAGGCAGGGCATAGCAGCTAACCTGCGAAGGGGTTGTCACACTTATCTCAGGGACAAAATTGTCATCAAACAGACTGATGATGTTCTCCTGCTTGATGTCCTTGGAGGGGGTGACCTTTGGAGGCGGAGGCACCGGAGGCCCTTTCCTCAACTGCATGCAAGTGAGCACACGGCCACAGCACAGACGGCGACACCCAAAAAAACCAGAGACAGGAACCAGGTTAGCCACAAAAACTGAAGGTGGGGGAAATAACCACAGGCACAGAGCAGGATCCAGTCAACTCCATCTGAAGAGAGGGGGGAAGTAGGGCGAAGAGCTGAACTGAAACAAAACAAAACAACAAAAAAAAACCCCAACAAAACAACCAACACACACCTCCAGAGAAGGTTTGGCATCATTAGTTACACTTCAGCTGTGGGCAAGTTTTCCTCTGCAGAGGAGAAGCGTAACACAATTAATATGCATTGACAGGACATGCATACATAATTAAAGCATGTGCAACCTTCAAAAGAACCACTGGGAAGGGAGCAGATCAACTACTGCGAACATAATTCTATAGACCAGCCAGTGCTGCCTCCCTTTGCCATACTTACCATATCTAGGGGAATGAGAGATTAGACTCAGTCTGTCCTATTATGGGTGGATGACCAAGAGGACAGACTCTGATTTGCCCAGTACTGGCTTCCTGGTGCACTGATTATCAGCGTACTGTAAGAAAGGTCTGAAGGAACTCTTGATGTCTTACCACTTCTCAGCTTTAGGCAAGAAAAATTCAAACTCCTGAGAAGCCATGGCTGCTGCAGACCCAACTCTGCTCTCAGTTTCACCAATGAGCATTGACACTGATGAAATCATGTTTCCCAAATGGAGGTCCCAAAGAATGCATAACAAAGTGTGACCATGTAACACTAACCCATCCTAATACCATCATTTTAAAAGACTCAGCCTGACACTGCATCCACAATCCCATGGGGAGCTGTGGTGGACCCTCCCTAGATCAACCCATCCACATTCTTTTCACATTTTCCTGTGCCCTAGGCTCAATGATCCATTCTAGATGACATCAAACTTTGAGAAGCTGCTGCTGTGCTGGAACAAAGAATTCATACAAGTTCCCAGCACCACAGCAATGCTCAGCAAGAACATTTTCCATTTACAGTGATATTCTACAGTAACTTGATCTGCTCATCTTATCTAGGATCCCAAGGCAAGCAAGACTCAAGAGGTCTGACAATGGGCACCCAGTATATCTGTGTCAGCTCCAGAGCTGAAACACAGCAATCCCCAACCCTTAGTCCCATGTTCGCACTCCACCAGCATACAACTGAGCTCTATGAGGTATTTATTCAGATTGCTAAGGATACGCCCAGTTTTCTACCAGGTTAACTACTTTAAACATGTGTGTGAGTATGCAAACAGACATTTTCCACTGAATAGCTGGCATGGGGAAATAATGAAAGTAGTGTGTTAACTTTCAACTTCTCATTGTTTGCAGAAGTTGGTGTGTCCTTATTCCTTGAGAACAATCCCTACCTGAAAATCCCCCACTTGCCAGTTGCAAAGAGGGACCAGAAATTTCAGGGAAAATCTATTCTCAGAACAGAGCCACGATTTGCGGAAATGGGAGGCTACAATTACAAACTCTAAAAGTAAAAATGATCCCAACTCTTCTGCCAATTATTTTTCTAAAATAATCAGTCTTCCTCCTTCCAATGCATTAGTATCTTGGAGCCCACCTCTTCCAGTGTCCAGCATTACCTCCAACAGCATGCTAAAAACACATTTCAAAGACAACAGGATTGCATATTGATGTTGGGTTATATATGGAAATTCATCAAGCATGAACAACTTGCTGCCTCAAATAAAACAAATGCTCTAAAATTCCTCTGCTCATTTGGATCTCACAGAGCTTTACCCAACTTCAACATAGTTGCACTGATTTCAAAAGTGTCATTACAGTGTTTCAGTGGTGTAACTGAGAGCAAAAGTCTGACCTTTGAAATTTCACAGTCCCCTGAAGTCCTGTATCATCATCAAATTACTCAGTGCAAAGATCTAATAGCAGCTGCTTCTTCCAAAAGACAGAAATAATCTGTTTTTGAGAATTAAAGCACAGTAAAAGAGCTTACATTTTTTGGCACAAGAAACAGTTCAAAATTTAGTTCGTTTTTATTTAGTCCCTCCTGTTTTGTTGTCTTTCTTTCCACAGCCTTTGCTTATGGTTTGCATTATTACTCCAGACAGGAAGAGGCCAGAGAACTGTACTTGCTTGCTGCTTTTTGCTCCATGGTCCCCCAGAGGGTGAGGCCCCCAGCCTCCCTAGGAGAACCTGAGAACAAATCACTTACCCATGGGTCAAACGTAACATCGCCTGTGAAGATTTTAGCATTAAAGTTGAGCACTGTTGAGAGAGGAGACACGTGTGTTTTGCAGCTGGCTCGCAAGCTGACATACACGTCATTTCTAGACTTGATCCACACAGACATCAAGCTTGGCTCAGAGTATGAACCCCCCTGTCTTTGTCTTTCCTGCCTCTGGAGCCAGCTCCGTCTCTTCACACCTAGTGCAAATATGGAGTGGAGCTCTACTTCTTCACCGCAGTGAGGCCCAGGAGAATTGAATTAAAATATAGATTGGGAAAGAGCTGCCAGGTGGTGGCAGCATTAGCTGCAAATACCATTTCAGTCTTGCCTGGGGCCCAGCTGAGGTTCTAGCCAGGGCTGCACTGGAATATTCTGCTTGCTCAACAATGGGCTCTTCCAGCCCCATTCCTGTGGGCGGGAAGGCAGCAAGTGGATGAGAAAGCACTTGCAGGCTGGCAAAAACAAGGTTCGGGTGCTATTTCAAGGAAAGGGAAAAAGCCAAACTCGGTAAGACAAGTCCAAAGGCATAAGTGAAGTCTGCAGTGAACAGCTTAATAAATCTGTACAATTTCTTGTTACAAATTTCAACAACATGACAATCTCTGGAAAAAAACAGGAAGGCCATTATAGACGCACTGTATTCTCTCCCTCTTACACATGAGGCCATCCAGAAACAGAAGACAACCTGCACCACAGGCCTGGGTTTGGAATCACAGTGCTACGTAGGACAACAGCAAGGGAGTTATGGGTTGCACCCCCATCTTTTCAGAACCAATAGGTTTTCTCTTACCAATTTGGCCAGAACACCTCTCAGCTTTAATTCTTCCTGGAATACTCCTCCCTGGTGTCCCACTTACTGAAATGCAAGGATTGGCACCAGACATAAATTTGGACTGGTTACTATTTTTCCCTTCTAAGCTTTTCCCCCACTCTGCAATTGAGGGATGGGAAAAGGAAGTAAATGTTTTATTTTCCTTGAATCCCAAAGTAAAACATATTGTAAGATACACTGAGCAGAAGGAGCTACATCTGTTATTTCAACTATGTCAATTAGTATCTCCTGTGGAAGGAAAGGCCTAACAAAGGCCACATAGAAGGTATCAGACTCCATATAATGGACAATTTTCTTCCTGGTACCCATCTAATGCTTCACAGCATAAGAATATAATGTCTTTATTTTTAGCATAATATTTTATCTTGGGACTAAAGTAAAACATCATGCAAAGTACAGATGTTCTCCTTAACATTAAACTTTTTGCTTTGGATTTGTCTCAAGTTACAGAAATTGTGAAGAAACAGGACTACTGAATTCCACATGTTAATCCAAATGTAAAGAACAAATTTCCCTGCCTAGCTACAAATTCATCCTCCCTGGATCTTCTTGGCCTCCCTACTGGTCAGCATAATGTATTGCAGGCCTCCTGTAGAGGCATTCAGATACAGCTTAGTTCTTCCCTGTACAACATAGAGATGACCAATGAGCAAGTAACATTCTCAGGAACCAATGAAGGAGAACAACTATCCTGTCATATTCTCTGTGCTCAGTAGCAGGAAGAGGTCCAAAAAAGCAACCAATGGATGTCTTTGACTCTCAGAGCTTGTGACATCAGTGGTCACACTACAGAGACATGGTCAATGTCATGAGGACACTACCTGAGATGGTGACTTTGGGATGCTTGCCCCAGGTGCTTCCAAAGTGGACGGTTCCAGCTCATGGTTGACAGTCTTGGTCTCAGGACTGGTGATGGGAGATCCATCTGGTGGAGGCGAGGGGCTTTTATTTGCTTTCACTGGGGTGCTGTCACTGAAGGAAGTGGAGAGAGAAAGGGAGGGAGGGGCAAGAGAAAGAGAGAGAAGTCTGAGCCAGACCTATGAGGAGTTGTGCTAACCAGCACATGCTAGTGGCCTCTTTGCTTCACTGCCCAGACACATGATGAAGGCATCTGAAGCCTCCACAAGCTTCTGAGAAGCATCTTTGCTGAGTCACTTGCAGTCCAACAGGCTGCAGCAGCATTACTGTGCAGCAGGCTACTAACTAAATTCCTACTGTGTGGACATACTTTGCTTCAGACACAGAAAAAACAAAACCAGAATACCACCCAGGCATCCTTAATTCTGCTAGATTCCAACATAAGTGCCTGACATTAAGTCGTAGTCTTTTAATACCAGGGAAGCAGATGGGGGAAGGAGTTTCATGTGGCCCAATTAGTTTTAGATTCTACAGATAAGAATTTTTATGTGTGTTAGAACCCATGCAGGTGGCAGCACACTAACTAACAGATATGCAACACCTCAACTAAGGCTATAATCATAGAAGATCATGTAGAATATTATATTCCTTTATGTGCTACAAACTGGCTAAGCTGGAGCAAAGTAGCCAGAAGTTTCCCAGCTCATGCTGGACAGCAAAGAAATGGTGAGACTGTGGCTACTAGTAAAGATTTTTCTATTATGGAAAGTGTCCTCATCCTTGCTTTCAATGATGAATCCCTTCTGCCCTCGCCTTTCCAATTGGTCCTTATTCCAGGTCTCCTTCTGACATGCAGTCAAGAGGGAAGGATTCTTCAGGAAATTACAATGCAAGGAGCATATGCCAATGGTATTTGTTGATTTGTAACTTGGACAGATTTGGACAGATTTTTCAAATGAATGGCAAGAGGCACAGGCCTGTCCCTAAGGACATGCCCTGGACAAGCATCAAGTCTGTGCTTCAACATACAGAATGATGAGAGATTTAGTAAAAAGCTGGTTATCAGAGAATTTCAAGAGGGATAAAGGTAAAACCATTTTCTCAGACTAATTCTCAGGAACAGCTGAATCATCTTGGATGAAATTCAGCTCCCCAAAAAGCAACTAATCAATTCATCTCAAGTCAGGCAGAAGCACAGACACTGGTCGGGGAGATTTTAGCATAAGTGGTTACAGTTTGGCAAAACTATACACAGCTGAAAACAGAATATTACAGAATATTGCAAAAGGGCTGTGCAACCTTGTCTATAGGGAGTGGTATTTGCCTTCACTTGTAAAGCTGCAGTTCTTGCAAAGTTAAAGGCCCTGGGAGAAGGCTGACAGGAACAGATCCTACCCTACAACTTGAGACAATAAATCCTGGCATGGAGCAGGACTAGAGCAATGAAGACCTGATTCTGCAAGTCTGTCAGTTCTTTTCTCCGTCCCAAGAGAACTCAGAGCTCCAGACATGTAATATCCACTCACGCCTAGATGCCTGAGGTGTGGTGGTCAGTGGCTAACATGCATGATGACCTCATTCCTAAACACTAACAAGTAGGGGAACAGCATGAGGAGGAAGGGACAGCAAGACATTTCAACAAACCTCCCCTTCCAAGCAAGCATCTCCCCTGCTAAGCATTCCAACTTTCAAGCTCCCCACCCCATTTCCTCTTCATTCACTTTGTCCTCACCCATCCCACCCACTTTCTCCCCATATCAACACCCCACACGCACATTTTCCCACAAAGCGCTTGTTCTCAGGTCCACATGCAGGTCAGATGTTTCTGATGACACTGATGCCAACAGCACACCAACATGATGCAACAAACTCAATGATGTTCTCTGCCAGCAGCTCTCAACCAGAGGCACACACTCCAAGGAGGAAAAAAAAAAACCCCAAAAACAGAGGGAAAGGAAGAGGAAAAAAAAGGAAAAGGAGGTTCTAAAGAACAAGTACACCAACCCCTGCAGCTCTTCAGTTTGACTGGTTATGCCTAGCACCTTTCCTCAGAGGTCTCTAGAAATTACTTCAAAACAGGGGCTTGTGTAAAGGATTCTGAAAAATTAACAAGGTTGTGCTACAGACTAAAAGGAGAAATGGTTGGAGGGTGAAGGTAACAAAGTTCTGCTCTAAATGGGAGTCACCAGGGAACATCAGAAAGGGTCAGGAAATGTCCTCTGCTGCTAGAGCTGAGGACAGAAAAAAAACAACCACCCAAAAAAAGCGCCCCCAAAACAAACAAACAAAAAAACCAACATACCCAAAACATATTACCTTGCCTAAAGCTGAAAGGACTTTGGAGAAGATGGGAACACAGTGATCTACAGTTAGACTGCCCGGACTCCTCAAATGCCTAGACTATACTGGGAATATTTGGACTACAAGCTACCAGTTGGCCTACCAACGGCAAGGGTAGACTTCTCCTTCTAGGGACCTGAAGAGGCCATTGAGAAAGGAGTTCAGGCTTTTTAGTGCCTTGTTCCTGGTGCGTGGCAGTGACTTAATTTGGAGACATACTGGTAAAAGGCTCCCACATGAGAGGCAGCCCAGTTTCTTCACCTCATCCTACAAGAGCTGATAGGGCCCCACACTAAAGCCTTCATTAAGTCACTACTATTTACAGCTTGTTTGATGTGTTGGCTGATCCCCCTAGGAAAATACCAGTGCTAATTTTGTCTGAGCCTTTTCCAGCCCCCAAGTGGCACCTTCATTCCTGCACTTGTTGATTTGCACGCATCTAGAGCCAGTGCAACCAGCATCAAGTGAGCCTGTCACCAGGATACCACTGTCCATGGGTCCCCAAGAAGCGCACACTGCCCACACAAGGCAAAATCCTGTCTCCAAACTGACTGCTTGCTCCTGGAAACACAAGGAAAAGCAAGAATGTGGGGACTGTCCCCATTGACTAAATGGGAGTACCACGGTAAAAAAAAAAAAAAGTTAAAACAAGAAGGTCATTGCTTTCTCTTTTTCTTTCCCATGAGCAATTGGGAAGTGATGCCAAATCCAGGAATATCAGGCAGGGGAAGGAATGGAGTGTCAACTTTCTTCTGCAAATAGAGAGCTGAGAACAGGGTCTAATGCAGTTATTGCAGCTGAAGGGAAAGCAAAATCTCCTAGACTCTTTTAGTGCTGTCAAGCTCCCAGACCCCTCATGGGGCTGTCTCATCTGTTCTGGAAGAGCAGAGTAACATCTGCAGGTGGGGTTCCCATGCGCTTGTAACAATTCTGCATTGGAGGATGAAACCTACTTTCCATTATGGTATAAACAGACCAATTACCTCCTGCCAAGTTCTCAAGTTCAAAAGAAAAAAAAGGGTTAGCATCTCAGCTAAGGCTCAGACAGGGTCTTTTACCCAAAGTAATTTATTTTTTAGCACCAAAGCAGGCTGAAGAATTATTTTTTTCAAAATAAAAATAAAAAGAGGGGGCAGAACAAAGAAGGAAAAAGCACCTACATATCCAAACATATGGTGGCTCAAACATACATTCTTGATGCAGATCAAAGAGTGATCCAGACCCTGCACAAGGGGTTGCACATTTCTCTGTGACCCCAACAGCTGCTTTGACAGCAGAAACCCCCAGCACAGCCCAGGTCAGGCACCTTAACTGCTGCTGGGCCTCTTAGACTTAATCAGAACAGAGTAGGAAGACATTGTGGCAAGAGCTCAAGACAAGATTTGCTAGCTCTACCTTTGCTGTGACATCTGTCCATTCTCAGGGACAGCAAATAGTAGACCTCCTGCTTGGTGCAGATACAACACCAGTCCAACCAAGGACCAGAGACCAACACCCACAGAAGTACTCTTGTCAATCCCCCTTTTCCTACAGTAGAAAACCTCACAATAGTAACAACACAAGACATTCATTCACTACTTTTCATTTGAAGATATGAAATTAAGATTTGCCCATCAGTTTCTCTGTGAAATTACCATTCTCCAAACTCCCACTTTACAAAGGATGGACAACAGAGACAAAGAGAAGGTTGGTGCAACTTGCCCTACTCAGTAGGAAACCAGGATCAGAAAAGCAAGGATTCCAATCCACCAGCACTTGCTTATGCTGCTTGCAGGAAATCATCTTGAGAATTATCTTTTTCTTCCTACAAGCACCTCATGGAGGGAGTACCAACAGAAAGACTAAAAACCCCCAAAAAACTAAAGGAAGTTTCCATGCCACTATACAGCAATTCCCACTTTGCTCCGGAGTGTGTTCTTGTCAGAGTCCTTGACCTTGGCTATGGTAACTCTAGACATTGTAGCAATCCAGTTATTCGGTGCCATCACTGTCTTGAAAGACAAGATGCTGACATCAGTCTTTATACGAGACAACAGGCTTCCTTTTCATTCAGCCCTATACAGAATTTTAAATGGGTGGAGCAAGATAATGAGGATCCTCAAGAACAGATCAAAGAAGGAGCAAAGCTGGAAATGTCCTCCCACCTCACTGTCCTCCCAATTGCAACTGGTAGATAGGCCAGGACTTCTGAGTGTGAAAGACCTGTCTCGTGGTCCTCCCTGCCCAGGCAGGGAATGAGAATGCAGCATTTCAGACCTATTCAAAAGGGCAAGTCCCACTAGGTAAAACTAGAAGCTGTTAGTCACCAAAATTGCCCATATTTCCCATGGAAAACCCAGCACTGTGCTTTTACTCACACAAAACCAACTGAAGAGACAATGCCTAAGCTTTCACACTGCCTTCTGAGACAGGAAAAGAAGCAAGGATTCAAACCAGGCACACAAGCAGTTAATGGGATTATCCAAACACGAGAGATCTCAGCAGGACCCAGCAGGCCACAAACACAATGTATCATGCAAAGAGCCCCTCTCCCACCACAGAGTTAACACGTGCCAGGCTGTTAGAGTCCAGCAACAGCCTCTCCAGTTTTAGGAACTAAATAAACACGCATGGAAATGCTGCTCTCCGTACCGGTACCTGCTCATCTTTTTCCTCAGCCTGGCGAACAGTTTAGTTTTCTTTCTGTTGAGGATGGCACGCAAATCATTTCCGTTACAGGATGGCACAGTCAAACCAGGGAGGAAAAGTTAAGCTTCCAAGCACCTGTTTACTCGGTGCCACAAAACTCACTGTAATCAAGATGACAAGACCTCCTCACACACACACACACACACACAGAAACACATACACACTTCCCTTGGTTCCTAGAAAGCTACAGCCTGGTTTGGAGAGGGTAGGAGAGGGATTTTTGTGCCTGTCCAAGATCTACATATATGTGAACAAAATATTGTTTTCGCTGCTCTTTGAAATACGGGGCCAGGGTGCACATGGAAAAGAAGAAAAAGGAAACTGTATAGACCAGCAGAGAACTGTAAATGTCCCTTTTTCCACAGGTAATCACAGCTACTCACTCTCCCCTGTAAGTATTGATACACAAGAAGCAAGCTCCCCATTCTCCTGTGTCATCTGTGCACAGCCTTATGCATGGAACCTAATCAGCAGCTTTCCTACTATGTCTTTTTCCAGTTTGTCCACTTGGTATACTAGGATAACACTACAGGATCTCCTAGGTCTTCTAGGAATCTGGCCCTGAATATTCAAATTCTTTCAGAAACAAATCCCAAACATGTGTGTCAAGTTCCCAGAAATACATCAGCTGCTCTTTGCTACACAGCCAGCATCAGATTCATCAGCTGTAGTAATAGTTCTGGAGGGCCTTGCATGAATGCCATAATGATGTGCGCAGATAATTGCCTCTCTTCTCACACCTCCTCATTCATTTCCTGTCATTGTATCCATCTCCAATCCCCTTCCCAGTAGAGAAATGTCAGGGAAGCATCTGTTCCTGCTGAAGACCACAATAAGCAATCAGAGCAGTGAGGGCTGTTTCCTCCTGCACGCTCTCGCTCCAGCCCTACACCACAATGAGAGGCCAGATGTGCAGGAGAGACAGAAGTGCCTCACAGCATTTCCTGGTCACCGCAAAACATATTTACTATCCTGGCAAACCTTTGCTACATCCTCCTACAACACCCTGCTCCACTGTGCTGAGGAGGAATTGAGTCACACCAGGGCAGGTCTGGCATCTCAGCTGAAATGCAGGGAGTAAGTGCTGAAGCAGCATCACTCCAATTGCCACCATCCAGGGATCTCTGTGTGCGCACTCCTTTTTGGCTTTTAGGGCCATGTGTTCTCGTAGCCAGGCAAAGAGGATAGAAATGCAGCTGAGACACCCATTACAGCCCCAGATAAAGCCAGCAGTTTGTAAGGGTGGAAATCATGAGGACAGGTAATTTATTCATTGGAAGCTCTTTCAGGACAGAAACTTCATGCCACAATAATGATTATATCTGCGCCAGGCTGTCACTACAGCCTCCAGTCACTTCCTTGAGGGAGGAAGAAATGAAGGAGGAGGAAGGAGCTAGATAAAGTAATGGCTACAGCCTTCATCTATCCTGTTACCTCAACCTTTTCCAAGGACCCTGGAGGGTGCTGCTATCAGACACAGGGCAGCAAGAGGATGGGCACCATAGCCTCTTCACAAGGCTTCAGACTTGTTGGGTTGTGATGACCAACAGACATCATGGGCTAATTTGGGAAGAAGATAATATTTTCACAAGAAGCATTCCTAATAGCATCTTGGAAATTTAGTGTTAGCAATCCAAAATTCAGGGGCCAAATTCCACTCAAATGTCCTCTTTCTTTAGAGCTGGCAAACATCACACACTGTTGGAACAAGACATGCAAGTTGTCTATGCATGACTGCAATAGGAGATTAAACTGGGAGGAGAGACAAGGGAGCACAGAGGTCTCAACAGCTGATCTAGCCCTTCCAAATCAATGCACTCAGGCCACAGCTTGCCCTTACTTCATGCTGACTTCACCTCCTCCCTCCACCAATACACCAGTTGAGGACTCAGGCTGTGCTCCTGCTTGCCCAGCACGTGGGATTAGCAGCAGCTGGAAGCCAGAGCCCGACACTGTTTCATCACTCACGCATGTGGATGGGAGCCAGACAGTCTCATCCAGAGCCCGACCTCTCCCTCCCCTCTCAGTGCTAGAGAATGTGCAGACTTGCACTTAACCATACAGGACTGAAACCAGCTGAGGAAAGAAAACTAAAGGCCTGAAAGACACTCGTTCCTTGCACAGGTGCAGATTTGAAGTGCTCTGAGATCAGAAGGCAACGCACCTCAGGTGAGTACATGGGAGGGGCATAAGGCTTTGGTAAGAAGGTGGTTCCAAATTTGGAGGGCCAAAGAGGAGGCTGGGGGAACAAATGGGCTCTTGGTGCTCAAGCTCACAAGCTGGAGGTACATGGTGGAAGCTTTTGAGGGAAAGAATGGAACAGGTCCTGGGCAACTGGACTCAGAAGGAAGGACAGTTCAGTATTACATGTCTGCATGGAATTCAACTTTTTAAAAGCAGAGAGGAGAGTCAGTCGCCTAAATATGAGCACCCAGTGAAAATTTAGGCCTCCAGATGCTATTCTAGAAAGGTAAGAGGTATTGCATTGTGTCACCCAATGACAAATACAATCTTGGACGTGCTCTAGGGAGTCTCAGAAGAACCCTGGCTGGCTATATGCAGGTAGTTAAATCACTCCCCAGATGACAACATGGAGGTTTCGATATCCCTGGCAGAGACAACCCTGTCCCTCCTCCCCTGCTGAGGGAAAGACAATACTCCCACAGTTACCGACCTGGGCTGTGCTTTAATGGGGAAGGCATTGCCTGAGTACTGCTTGTCTAGACCCAGCAGGACATCATGAAGGTTTTGGTTCAACTGCAAAATACAAAAACAAGAGAAAGGAAAAGAATGAGAAAAGAGCCCCATTGCCAGAAGAGAATCTGGTCTGGCCTGCACAGGCCGACCAAACACAGGCTTGTGCCTGGACATGTGCACATACTCAGCTATCCCAAGAGAGGACAGCCCTACATCTGTTTCCACTCCTCCATGGGGTATGAAATGCTAGAGCATTCAAACTATTGAAGAGCTGCTGGCATCTCATGGGAATGCTCTGTTTCCCTTACACATCACATCCTCTTTGCTTCTCTATCATCTGCTCCCCATCGATGTGCTGTCAGGTACCATTGCACAAGTGGTCAAAGCGTCTACCTAAGGGCCTATGTGCTAGAACTGAGGCTTCACTTTGGATTTGTAACCAAAGGTGTTCCTCAGACCTGCTTATAAAGCTTAGGATATGTCCATTTGAACTGCGGAGCCAAAGGCAGCTGGACTTCCAGTCAACAAGAAGTCTTGACTTCACAAGCTGCTTCGGCCATCTAGCTTTGTGCAGGACCTGGATTTCTTTGCAGAAATGCAACATTAGGGGTTAAACTCTCCCTGGAACTGAAGGCTGAGATATTCACTCCAGACACTCCTATTCTGAAACAGCCAATTTATAAACAAGATGAGATGCCAGATTTATCATTGGTAGGAGGAGGGATCCAATGCAATCAATGTTAGATGCATCCTGTCAGCAACACCAGCAGTTAATTGGATGCTACAGCAGTAATAAGAAACAGATGTTTCTTATGAACAAAGCAAAAGCCCTGCTCTCATACAAAACTCCTTAGGAAAGAAAAATCCAAGATGTGATAAAAGATAATTCCTGTCTAACAGGCATCTTTCCCATGTTTCGCTGAATGTAAGTTAACAGAAACAAACTGATAATTGCAACAACCCTCCCTATTCTTAATGATCAGTTCATCCCTCAGTGGAGAAAAGCAGGCTATTAATTGGAAAGGTCCCCAGGAATTGTTAGCACAGCTCAACAATGATGCATTACACCAAGGCAGAGGGCCCCTGATTGCTGGAAATTGACAGAGTACAATGTTGCTTGTTGCTTAGCGGCTGTCTTGTTGTCGGGATGACGTTGGGGAGGGAATACAACCTTTCCAGCCGGGCTCTCAGTTGCTCAACAAGATTAGCACGTCTGCAGAGGGTGTGCAACTCTCAGAAGCAGTGTGCAGACCTGAGGAGTTCAAGAACTCTCTAGCTCTCAAGTGAAAGAACAAAAACGTATTTGTAAATGAAAGCAGCAATGGGGGGGCTCTCCCAGAAACTGCTCCTGAGGTTTCTGCTGGGTGCCGGCACACAGCACCAGGATCCAGCCTGCCAACAGTGCTTACTGCTGTGATTCCCAGCTTGTGGCTGACTGGTAGCCCAACACAAGGGCCATGCTAGGCACTCAAAGGACTTCTTTTGGGTCACAGGGCAGGAAAGAAGACAAAGCAGAGAAGTACTGTTGGGAAGTGCCTTCCTGAGGAACTGGTGTGAGGCAGGTCTCAGTCTTCAACTGACTTGCAGATTGCCTACAGTTTTCATGCCCACAGCTAGATAGAGGAGGGTTCACAGTAACTTGCTGCCAGGCAGCAGGAGGCAGCAAATAGAAACCAGGCTGAGAGTGCCTAGGTTATGTTACAGATTCATAAAGTAGACAAATTTAAAAGGGAAGCAAGAGACAGGCCTGAAATTGGCTTCCCTATCCTTTGTGTATCTGCAAATGAGCCCTGCCAAGTTACACAAGCTCCCCACTGCTGCATGGCCCTGTTGCCTCTTTCCTGTGCTCCATCTCTTTACATTACTCTCTCTGACAGCCTTTCTCTCAACTGGCTTATTAAAAACTAAATGCTAACATTTTCCTCTGATGTAGGGCAAATGCTCTGTTTTCTCCAGCCATTTTATTGTGGGTTGGTTTGGGTTTTGTTGGCTTTTTTTTAGCTTAGAGGTTTGGTTGGTTGGTTTTGATGACAACGAGGAGAAGGTGTATTAGTAGAAGAAGTTGTTAGTTGCCTTACCTTACTCATTTCTTTATGGAAGTTCTCTTCTAGGCCTGCTATACTCTGGAATGTGTTGACGTAGAAACCAACACGACTGTCAAATGAAATGTGAGACAGAAGAACTTAATGAACAAAATGCTCTCCCAAAAACTTTCAATTCTTCCACCCACCAGACCCATTCAAACTCTACTCTGTCACGTCTGGTACATGCTGGAAGAGAAGGGCAGCAGATAAGTGTGAAGAGGGTGATAGAGCAAAGACCAGGTATGGGGCAAGTATGTCCAAAGTGAGGAGGCAGCCAGGTAGGATAGAATCTGTATTTGTGCTGGCTAAAGGGAAAGGAAGTACAGGGTGCAGAAAACAAAGAAAAAAAGGAAAGGAAGGAAAAAAAAAGTAAAAAAAAAAAATAGAGTCAATGGCAGGGTGATGGAAAGGAAAAGGATAGAGGTTGTGATGCACATGGATTGTGGGGAAAGCTAAGGGAATTGTCAGGAAGACAGATATTTATTCACCCTGAAGTCTCTCAGCACCAGGGGAAGCAAAGAAATATGAACTGCTTGCTTCAGGGGCAGAAGAGTAAGAAAGTACAAGATCAGTACAGAGAGAAACAGGAAAGCAAAAGGATCAGCTGGAGAGCAGGAGCCTGTGAACCACCTGGGGCACCTTAAAATCCCAGTAGCCACTGGCCACCCTTCTTCCTCTAGCCAGCCTGCCAGCTGCCAACGGAGTGTGCTGTACCAGCACCCAGCTGGGGGAGCAACAGTGGGAGAGAGGTGCTCTCTAAGGCCAGAGGCATCACCATTCTGCACATGGAACCACTCAGATGCCTGTATCCTTCCCAGTTCTCTTCTCAGACAGGCCTGCACACTTCTTTGAGCAGAGAGTCCTGACCCAGGCTGCAAGGAAAGGGCAGCCAAAGCAGATATCAGCACTTTGCTTTCATACCCTGCTGCTGCCTGCTCTCTCCGTCCTCCACAGACCAGCGCTGCCTACCCAGTTGCAATCACTGCATTTAAAAGTAAGAAACTGAGACACTCCTAGGAGGATCTTGCCTGCTTTCCACTGTGGCCTCCCCATCCTTCTGCTGCTCTCCAGTTCATCCTCCAAGCTAAACGTTGGTCTGTTTTTTTCTCCTCCCTTTTCATCACCATAATCACTGGTATGGCAAATCCATGGTCTCTCAAGTCTTCCTTTTCTCTCAGGCCATTTTCCTCTGCACAGGCTATGTTTTGTTAACTAGAGCACAACAGGACAATTATAACCAATAGTTCCTCACTGGGTCCTGTGTCACGTAACCAGGAGCACAGTTAGGGGCAACAGAAGGCAGCCACAGCAGGATCCGTCCCTCGTCTTTTTCAACCCAACTGCCTAAACCTGAAAGTGGCATCCAAAACAGAGCAGCCTGTCCTCTCATCTTCCCTCTTCTGTTACACTTGATGCTTCAGCAAGTGCTCATAAGCTGCATGGTGAAACACAACCAAGAGGTGATGCCTTGATCACTATCTCCAACACTGGTGACTGTATAAAACCCTCTGACTTCTCATCTTCCCTTAGTTGGTGAGCTGACATACCCACTCAGTTGCAGATGTTTCTTCGAGCCAGCCAGTTCCACACCCAAAATCTTTGTGACCCAGCCTGCTCTGTCTGCTATACACAGCAGAAGCTGGGCCATTGCCCAGGAAAGTTGAGCAGAGGTGGTGGGGCTAAGGGATTAATCAGTTAAAGCACAGAAACACAGTTTGTCTTTGTGGTAAAACTGAGTTTTCCATGAGGATTATGAAGCAAAGCACAGAAAGCTTAGGGTGAACCTGGCTGAGGGGAATCCCAGGACAGACTCTCTGAGATGATCCAGAAAACAAAAGCAGATACCCAGCCCAAGCTAAGGAGAACAGTGATACAAGAGCTTGGGTCTTTCCTTCCTTCCAATCAGCCCTTGGGAAAACTCCTAGCACTCACCTATTCCATAGTGAAGGCAGTTCCTCCTGCAGATCAACATTCATCTCTTCAAACACCTTCTGAGCCTTTACTAACTCTTCTTCAGCCTTAATAACAGAGAAAGGAGATTGTCAGCTCCAGCACAGACAAGTACCCTGCAGGGCTGGGACAACTCTGGCTCTTCTGATTTCCTTGGGAGACCAGGCAAACTCTGGCATGGCATAATCCCCATCCCAAGTGAGTGTCCCAGGAACCAGGGTTGCATCACAAGTGACCTGATGTCCCTTCAGCTTGTACGTGTTTCTCTCAGGTTTTTTCCTCAATGGATTTCCCTGTTTGGATACTCAGAAATTAATTCCAACACCCACTGCTGTGTTGTAAACTCTGTCAGTTTCCCCACCTTTAAAAACTGAATGGAGCTGGTCAGGCAGTGCAGCCTCCAGCTTGGATACAGATGAAGATAACAGTGGTCCCTTTCATGTTCAAAAAGACTTCTCCCTTGTGGGAACTCCCTCTGCTTGGTAAAGTCATGCCAAAGCCCCATCTCCTCTGAGGAAGGGAGGTCTGCATCCTTAGCTGATACAGCTCTCTCTCAGAGCTGACTGGAGAAGCAAGGAAGGGTATGCAAAGCATGAGCTGTGCCAGCAGGTCAGGCTGGAGTGCTTGAGCAGCAGGTCTCGGTTGCAGCAGTCTCACATACTCTCATTGGTAAGGATATAAGACCAATCCCTGGGTGGCTGTTGGCCACCAATACCAAAGGAAATATGCCTCGTACAGGACGAATTTCTCCCAGTTGATAATTCAAATTTGATCTCCTCATTTGACCTAGATGCTGACAGACCCCAATACTGAGACATGAATTCTGTCAGGTTTCAGTGACAAGGAAGATGATCCTGGTTTCTGTTGCTGTCAGCAGACATCAGCAACAAGCACATTGCCTTTCCTATATTTGTTCTAGGTGACCTCTTCCTCTTTTCATTGCCCTGACTTAAAACTCAAAGCTTGATAATTAAAACATTTATATACTGTATTTTGGAACAGCACAGCATTCTCCCATAACCCTGTGCAGTGGGATGCCGGATGGCAAATCCCTACCTAAGCACTTTAAGACATATCTTAAAATGAAGGTCAGCACAAGTGCCTACTTATATATCTAACAGCAGGAATGTCATAGTGCCACAGGGCTCTGCAAAGAGCCCACAAGCCACTGGGGAACTGAATCTCTCTACAAATCTGAAGTCAGATTCCTACCCCTTTTATGAAATTAAGTTTTATCTTCTCTGTGCCAGCTTAATTAAAGAAATCCAGCTTAGTGCTCCTTAGTATGCAAAGGCATAATTAATGGGAGAAAGGACTTAAAAATGTTTTACCATTCAGAGTCCTGTTCCTCACAGTGTTGAGTATGATCTTTACACTCTCCGTTTCTTTCCTGACACATGAGCAAGCTGCAGATGCTCCTACTTTCCAGACAGCCCCACCTTTCAGAGGGTCACTCACTGATGCCAATGGCAAGGCTAAGACTTTGTACTCAAGATGAGAAGAGAATGTTTCCCCCAGAAAAAGACACAACTGGGAGGTATTCAAAAAAGCAGGTGTGGAATGGGCAGGGGAAGAAAGGGCCATGATGCTTCCACCCAGAAGCCCCTGTAATTCACTGCTACACTCGCTGAAAAACCCAACATTGGAGAGAGTTTGCATAATACAAACAAAAAAGCCTATTTAAAAGGAGACACAGTTTATGCTGGATCAGAGACAATGATTGCAGAGTCATTCTGCTTTAAAATCCCTCTACAAATCAATGTTTCTAATGTAATCGTTTTAAAGGGAGAAAAAAAATATTCCAGTCCATCCTTTAGCTTTGCCTTATTCTAAAAACTAGACTGGAACCAGAATGAACCCAGGAGATGGGATAGCTGGGAGACGTGGCACCATTCAATGCTGTTAGTTTTTCAGATATGGTGAATATTAATAACAGTCTTTCCCTCTCTCTTTTACCTGTTCAGAAGATCAAAGAACCTAGAAAGCAATGTGTGAATATTGTGACATCCCGAGGCAAAGGCAAAATCAGCAACAGGCAACGTTCACTCTAGAGCAGCTGTAGGAATCAGGGATCCATCCAGGACCGTGGCCCAGCTAGTGCTCTCAGTCCCAGGTATAGCACTGAATTAATTCTTCACTCCTTTGTCAGCCCAGAGATCTTCTCACCAGTGGGATTTATTTTGCTTGGAAGCAGGGGTCTTGACACTAGATAGCCCCATCTGCTTCCAGCCAGAGATGCAGACAGACATCAGCTTGGTCATGAGCCCTGCTAGAAGAAAAGTCAGCTCGTGCAGTAAGGTGCCGAAAGGAGGAGAGACACAGGTTTCAGGGGCAGAGGCCATTGCAACTGTATTTGTACATTTTCAGCTGCCATCCTTGCCGACCTGATGGAGAACTGAGGCAGAAGGACATAATGCCCAGGACCATGAAATATGATGTCACAAAATTCTTCCTCTCCTCTCCCTGACTGAAAGGAGAGAGATTGAGGGGGCCCTGGACAACACAAATGCTTTCCTGACTTTCCCCCTAGCCAAGGCTCAGAATGCCAAGCACAGCCAGTTCAGCTGTGATGGGGTGATTATTCCCCATGACATTTCCTACCATCACGTAACCCAGCACTCATGAGTATCTGGTAATATCCAGCCTGGAACTTTCAGGCAATGCGGTGACCATTTCTCTCCAAACACTATCCTGTGAACTGTGGTGATTATGTACTGCTCAGTAAACAGTTCAGACCTTCATGAGGCCAGGGTAAAGAGGAGAGTCGAGTGCCCCACTCCAGGCCCAAGCCCCCACCAGTCCCAGCCAGACCTGCCTCTCAAAAGAGCAGAACATCCCAAGACACATTTTGTTGGCTTTCTCCTACAGAGATATTGTTCTGTTATCACTGCAGCACCAAGATGTTGCTTTTTCGTCTGTATAATATTTCAGGGGAGCTTACCAAAAGACAAGAATTTGCTGTTCTAAGCCATTTTCCCTTTTGTTTCAAAAAGCAGAGTCACCAGAATATGTAACTGAGAGAGTGCAATAACAAACTCCCCAGGAGACTTTACAGAAAACCCTGACTGTATTTTTTTGTTAGTATCTACTAAAGGCCTAAAAAGTCAGTAGTTTGCACGCTGGAGGGAGGGACTTGATTTTACAATAGAAATAATAGGTCTTGCTGACCCCATTTTTGCTTGGAGGTTGTAAAGCAACACAGCTGCTGGTAAGGGGAATGACTTTCTTTTTTTAGGCTTAACATTCTGAAGCTCTTCAATAAATGTAGTGTCATCAGCCTTCCCGCTTTTATCAAGAGCTTAATGATATTTAGGATTGTCATGCAAATATTAAAATCAAAGCCTTTTTTTTCCTGCCTGCTTGTGTTTGTGAAGAAAAGCCCCAAAACCCACAGGTTCAGAATACAAACTAACCTTCTGTATTGAGATTTCTTTTTTGTTAGTCTCCAATCAAAATAATAATAATAATAATAAATAAAAAAAAATTTAAAAAATAGAAAAAAACAAGCAGCAAACCAAAGATAACCACCATCACTCAAAGAATTGCACACGAAGAATCAAAAAAATAGGGTTGGTAATGGTAATAGTATTAGTTCATTCAAGAATGAAAAAGGAAAAGCTTAAAGGAGGTCTTAAGTTTATTTGAAAGCATCTGGGGTGACTGCATATATTAATTCACTTAGCAGGAGGCTAACACCCCTGCAACACAGCGGGTGGAAAGATTACATACCCCCTTGTCACGTGGTTTAGGGCAAAGTCATCCAGTACAGTGTAATTATCAATCAACTCTCTGTAGCCTGCCTAAGATGAGAGTGCAATGGATGAGGGAGCACTCATAGGCACCGTTTCTCCAGGCACTTACTCCCTGTCACCCCAGCCAATCTGAGAGGAGGAAAAATGCCCATCAGCTGATTCATTTGTTTGTGGCTTGAGAACCTTCCTGTACCTGCTTTCTAGTCTTCCAGAAACACCACCAACCAAACAGACCAGTCAAGAACTACAACCAACCACACAGATCTTTCCCAGTGTGGCAGAGGCACAGGAAAATCCCCTAGCAGCCTGCCACATCTCCTTCTCCCTTCAATTAAGAATGAATACATATTTCCTCCCTTTGCTATCCATCTTAAGCAGGACTGCTAACAGCTGTTCTTTCCCCAGGCTTTACTGATGTGGTAATCAAGTCTTTTCCCTGATCCGCCATCATAAACTGCGAAAGACCCAGGGGCTTTATAAGGTGAGAGCAATTTAATGTTTCTGAACCTCAATTCATTCACTGATAAGGAATGTGGAAATATAGGAGCATTTGAATGAACAGATGAGCTCACCAGGAGCTTGTGAGAAGGTAGCTGGCACTCTCCCAGTCTAGGTAATGATTTACTATCCCCTGCCCATTGCAAGCACTTCTTCTTACTGTTTTCTGTCAGCTCTCTCTTATCCCTAAGGAGCGCCAAGGTAAACACCAAGGGAGATTTCATCAGCAAGCCACACTTCTATGCAAGTAGGACTGAAATTCTTAGTCCTTGCATTTTCTGAGCTGCTCTCACGTCCCTCAAGATGCCATAAACTAAATGCTTGGCCAAGTTCTGTCACATGATGCAACCATGATCTCAACTTGTAGCTGTTCAAATAAATTAACAAGGGGTGTAAATTCCCCAGTCTGGGTCCACCTCTTCTCCCTTGCAGACTGAAACTCTGCATGTCTGAAAATGGCTCTTTTAGATCTTAAGAGCCAAGACAGTGCCCATTTTGGAAACTTGGATTTTACCACAGGAGAATGTTGCAACTTAACTCTGCAGCAGTTGCAGAAACTGCTTTTGAAGCAGTGGTGGCTTTTTACTGGCTTTACTCTACAGCACAAATGCAGAGGCCAAGTTTTCACAGTTTCCTCTTTTTTTTCCTTTTCCTGAAATGGTAACAATAAAAAAATGACTGCTTCTCTTAGAAGAAAAAAAAAATAAATAAAAATCAATAATTGGAGGAACTACATTACATCACTCTCTGCTTTGGCATTTTTCCATGGCCTTTCTTCATCCTCATTTCATTTTAGAGGGAGAAAATGGAAGTCCAGTATTAACACACTTGATGAAAAATCAATAGGGCAGGCACAGAGTCATTCATTTGTCAGCAGCCTCCAGATGTCCACTGCGGCTCAGGAGTATCAAGGACACACTTAACAGAGGGGACTAGAGTGAACGTTGCCTAGAGATTAGTTGCATGGTACAATCTAGAGCCCAAAATAGCGCATGCAGGGTTAGAGCCAGGTAGATCAGCAGTCACCTGATTTCGGAGCAGATTAGTTTGCGCAACGAGGTGAGCTTGTAGCTTCCCTTGACACCACTGAGGCGCAGCTTTCTCAAGCAGCGAAACAGGCTGGGGGGAGGGAGCATGTTTGAGTGAAAACAGAAAAAAAATAAACAAAGAACAAGAGAGACACAGACATATATCTTTTAAGATAAAAGAAATTAAAATCACAACAGAGAACGTATTTAGAGGCTGGGCCAAACCAGTATCACCAAGGTGAGAGAAAAAACAAACATCCTGGGACCGTTCAGTTATGAATCCTTTGAAGCATGCCAAGTTTAGCAGTAATTAATGCTCCAGCGTGGGCTGGGATACTGCAGACCAGCCAGGCAGCTGCAAAGAGCAACAGATAGAGCTGTTAGTGACCCAGCACACAGACAACCCTACTCCGAGTCATGGCTGTGAAGTGGAAGCTCCTTAAAGAGAGGTCAGGATTAATTAGCCATCATAATTATTTCCATGCAACAGCTGAAAGTCCACAGTGCTTTATTTTAATGGCGAGTTGTGAGTTTAGCAATAAGTGGCAGGAGTCCTGGATAGGAAAAGAACATCCATATACTAGAGAAGAAAAAAAGAGAGACCATACAGCTCCAAAAAGTATTCACATTGCTGTTTCTGTTACTATACCATGAAATATCAGTCAAGTCAGTTCCCATTTGTATGCTCCATCATAAAAATTATTTCTCTTTCCTAGGCACCTGCTATTGTATTCCAAAGTACCTTACACTGGAACAATCCCATTTCAAAGGTCACACGAGCAAAAGCACGGTCACAGAACAGAGAAGTAAATTTCCTACATCAGTCTAATGCATGCTGAGCCCTGGCTGCTGCCCACAGCCCTGCAGAGCTGCATGACTGCACGTGTGGGATCACCGGCTGGCCTGTGAAACCTGCCCATTTGGGAAGAGCATAATTACGTCACTTTCAGGGACTCTCTGCTCCCATCTCCATAGGAACAGGACAGTGTGATGTGCCACATATTACCCCATGCATGAGCTTATGGCCTAAAGCACAGAAGAGGGTGAAAAGCTTTGACACAGTGCACATTTTGGCTAACGAGAAGAGTCCAATCAAGTACTTGCACAGGCTGAATGAGGAACAGAGCACCAACTCCTAAATTTCAACCTTTCACTCTTCAAACTGCACCGTTCTTCATACTTTAACAAAAGAGCAACAAACAATGTCTTGTTCATAATACTATCTGTGGCAACAAGAGCAAGCGCAGCAATGATGACAGCAGCCAGCCTCTTTGGTGCCGACCACCAGGTACCAACCCGAGTAGATGAAGTCCTACAAAAACCATTTCCACTGCAGCAAAGATCCCACAGGCATGTACTGATGCTAATACCACACCTCATGGAAATTCTGCTCTTACCCCTAAACACAGTGAAGTACTGCTTTGAACAGGAGGCACAGCCAGCTGGGCCTCATGCCTTGCATAAAGAACCAAGACTTGCTTTGCCACACAAATGGTGCAATGACACCTGAGCCATCAATCTCTGCCCCCTTTGTCTGTCAAGGTTAGTCACAGTGTATGCACTGGGTGAGCAGATGACTAATGACTTGCAACTTAAAAATGAAAGTATTGTTGCCTCTAAATGCAGATCTTTTGCTTAGGGGAGAGATGCATCTTTTTTTTTTTTTTTTTTTTGCATTTATTTCTTTCATGCAGAAGAGACACTAATGTTCCTTATATAGCCCATATTGCCCTAACAGAAATAACTCTAAGCAAAGGATGACAGCTCTTTTCAGCCTGATTCAAAGACACAAATCCAGACTCACTCTTTTCTGCAATACTTCTAGCCTGAAGAGACCTGATGTGCCATGGCACACTACTAAAGACGCCTCCCCAGTCCTAGACTATTCTGTTATGTCAAGACCCATCCTGTGGAGTGAAGCACGCAGGTTCCAATCAACTCAGAGTACAGGACTAATCCACAGCTTATTTTATGGGCAGGTATTCAAACCACGTGCCTCCTCTAGAACAAGGTTAGCACTATTACCTTTCTTCAGCTATTTTAAAAAGAAAATCTGTATTTTGTTTTTAATGAAACTTGCATGTTGGGCATGTGGTTTACCTTGGATCAAGCTGTTCACAGGCATGAAAGAAAGCATAGCCTGACAAGAGAAAACTCTTGTTTTTCTGCTTTCAGCCAAATTTACTATCCAGTAGTTGTGATCAATAGACAACAGAACACAGTCATGCAATACGGCGCATAGGGTGCATTTCCACCGATGAACTTGTAACTCACAGTCCTGTCCTGGAATATCAGAGGACTTCAGAAACACAGCCAATCTCAAGCAACACTCAAACACTCTCACCACTAAGACAGGGAGACAGAGGTCCAGAAAGCAGACAAACTGCAAATTTTTTCTGGAGTATCACAAGGTTTTGCCTCCCCTAGAGGCACATGTGCTTTTCTGACAGAAGGTACTGGTCCTGCAGCATCTGAGGAAAGCAAGCCTAGGCCTTGGCCACCAAGAGATGCAGACGGATGATGAGTCTGAACCAACACAGAAACCATTCTGCCTTCTGGAAGAACTAAATGAATGAGAAGGAAATACCCAGCAAAACCTCACCAATTCATGACACATCAATGATCTTAAAGGTCCTTTACAACATAAATGATTCTATGAAAACACAGCCAGTGAAGAGGTATAAGTGAACTTAAAACCTGCTTAGTAGGCAAATGGAGACCTCCCAAAATGAAATGATGGCTGCACATCCCACTTCCTTTACCTTGGCAATTTTGGTTTCATCCTTCTTCTTTGCAGTTTGCAGGGCTTCAAAGTGATGTCTTGCGCTGTCGTAATCCACAAGCTTCCTTCCTCGCTTCGCTATACGAGACTAAGAAAGATGGAGAAAAGAGTTGTGACAATCTTCCCCAGCAGCCAAAACCACAAAACCTCTCAGGAATGATCCCCTCCTCTACACCCAACTTCCAGAGCACCCCATGCTTTGCCCACACAAAATGTTCACCATGTACTCCACATGGACTACCCAGACAGGTAGCCCTGGGAGCCACCTGTGACAACTGCCATTCAGGAGGGAGGTCTTCAGGAGCAGACCCAGACAGGGAAAGCAAAGGGATCCAACCAACAACAAATCTCACCTCTGGATGACATTAATGCTTTCAGAACTGTAGCTCTGGTGCTTCCTAAGCCTCCCTCATGTGCCTACAGCCTACAGGCATCTGCTTCATCATTTTCAGGGCCACCTGAGGTCTGCAGCCAGGCTCTAAGCAGCTCACAACTGTAGTTTGTGTGGAAGCTCAAAAAATTAAGTTCAACAAAAGAAGGCATTTCTGCTGGCAGCACAGCAAAAGCACTCATCACATGCCTAGGACAGCATTTTGGACCCTCAACAGGAACTGCAGTCAGAAATTACCACAGTCACAGGCAGTGGCCCACTGTAACTAGCTATCAAGGAAGAGAAATGTGAGGGTAAACCTGCAGCACTGTGTCACAAATAGGCAAGACACACTGAAGCAGTAACAAATACAAGGAGGGAACCAACAATGTACCAAACTCTCATTCAGCAAGAGTCCTTACAGGTCTGCAAGTGGGACTCCAGAATAGTCAGTCAGGCTTGTGGCCTGACCCTCCATTACCCTTCTTCACTGAGGTGCCTGAGGCTCTCTCCTCCATCAGAGTTTCACCTCAGTGAGGCTCAAGCCCACTGGTCTACCCTGTTTTAAGAATCATCCATCCTCCTTAGCCCCTCACCTCCCATACTCTCTACAAACACCCCAGACAGTCTAGGCTGGAGCACAGGTCTTCCCAGCCTGACCATAGCACCGCCCCCCACCCTCCTCCCCCTCCCCAGCTCAGAGAGCCTGGTCCAGCACTAGTGAACAGCAGTCCAGACACAGACTAGCGAGATGAAGTGAAAGGGCATGGCACAGAGCCAAGAGGGTTTCTAATTAACCACAGCCTCCAGGGAAATTGAAAGTGCAAGATGAAGAATCAGCATTGGGATTTATGTGCAAAAGCAAAATCTCCCCCTCCACTGCACTTGGCAGGGACATGTGATCTTCTCTCCCTAGGCTCCTGCAGATAAGCTGTAAAACCACACTCAGGGCTGATCTTTCTGCCAGACCAGCTGGGACCAGTTTGCACATCTCCCACACATGCTCTTCTGCACTTTCAGAAAACGCTGAAGCAGCTCTGTATGAGTCACAGCAGATCTGCAGGATCTCAGCCACACGCACATCCAAACTGATTTTAAAGCACTCAGCTCACTCCAAGAGAGGAATCACAAAGAAGCTGAGCCACCCTGCAGATAAAGTCACTAGAAGACACCTCCTAGACACCACACTGCTGAGCACAGAGATGGTACGTCAGAGAGGGTTTCCAGCAGCATGACAACCTCCGAGATGCTACTTAATGCATCTTATCTTCCACACAAACACCAGATAAAATACACTGCTGGATCTGGGACTTAAAAGGGGATTTTTCCCCCAGGTCAGACTGGTAGAGATAACTGGAGTTTTGCCCACCTCTGACATGGCAAAGAGCCTCTTCCAGGTTTCCCTGCCACCCCACCAGGGAGTCTGATTTGATGTCACCCATATCTCAAACAAGGTCACTCCTGCCCTGTTTTGCTGCTCTTGATCTTCTAACCCTGACCCTCAGATTTCTACTACAGTATGTAGGAACACTGCAAGTACAGATACATGGCATACGAGTCCTGGAGTAATCACCGACCACACGACTGCCTGTGGTGGCAGGAATGGGACTTGGCCCAGTCCTGGAAGGCTGCAATGCAGCTTCCTTGTGTGACTCCAGGATAGCTGCAGCTATCACCACTATCTGACAGTAAAAGCTGAATTCTCAGAATTTACTGCTTTACAACAGTTCTACCTAAATTTAATCTTCCTTTAAAAAAATAAAAACAAACACATACACACCAAAAAAAACCAAACAAACAAAAAACACCCCACCAAAAAAAAAAACCTAAACAAAAAACACCACCACCACCACCACATACAAACCAACCCAACAACAAAACAAAACACCGGAAAAATCAGGAAATACATTCCTCGCCCCCAGTCTTTACTGATATTTGGTTAACTAGTAGAAACAAGGCACCCGTTTCAGTGCAAGACAGGAAATCACAAACTGCAGAGCTATTCAGAACTTAGTTATGGTTTATGTTCTCCAGGCTCCCTGCAGAGACCTGTAACCCTTATTGTGCACTCTGCAACCTCAGCCAAAAATTCACTCAAATATTGTAGATTATGCAAGAGTCCTACTCCAAGAAGTTATACATACTCAGCAGTAAGGAAAGGATGAAGTACTTCTTGCATTCTCATTTTCAAGTTAGAGAAGATAGAAAGGCTTTGTTCACCCCTCCATACTCAACACTTAAAAATTATTCCCTTTAGCTTACAAAAATTCCTTACTAAAGGAATGCTATGTTTTCACATTCCTGCTGCAAATCCCATTGTAAGTCCAACAAATTCAAGGGAATTCTTCCAGTGAATAAAGATTCAGAATATGTTAGAATTTAACAAAAAATAATACATGCACACTCTTACTCATTACACATTTAAATTACTGGACCACTAACAAAAAACAGGCCTTCACATAACTAAATTAAAAATCACCTTCTCTCCATAAATCATCTTCCATTATCACAGTAATGCTAGAATTTCAGGAAAAGCAGAAAATTGGCTTTTGTGGAAGACAAAAGCCAGAAAACTATTACCACAACAACAAAAAAACAACTCAAATATTCTGCAGATTACATAAGACCGGGATATTTTGCCCGCCAGACTCAAGACATCTAACTCTTTATGTGAAGTCAAACTACACTTTTGTACAACTGAAGCAACCTTTAACAACAGCACTTACAGGACTTTCTACCAGTTGAAAACAAATATACTTGATTTGAGGCACTTCTTGATCTGAGCAGTTCTCACTGCTCTGGGGTAAGGAGGATGATACATCCAGCTGAATTACCAATAAAAACACACTGATCTTTTTAAATTCATACCACTGGAAGATCATTTTAAACAAATAGCCAAGTCTTGGGAAATATAACTGTATCTTATTGTAGGAACCAACAGAAAGCCAAATTCTCACTTGTTTTAGGAAGGGAAACAGAGGTGAGTACTGTTGTCTTTATAGCACTGCTTAAATTGTGCATGGAGTTGCTTTAACTTTACACTTTCTAGAGCATCATCTGAAAACTGAGAGAGGAACATTAGTAATAAACACCTAAGTGGCCTATTTGGAAGTCAAAAAGAACACATGGGAGCTCAGTGTCCAACGGCTTCAGCTTTGGTGGAACTTGGGTGATCTCAGTCTTGAGCTCCTTTTAAAATCCCACCATAAAACCTCAGTGGGACCCCAAGAGAACTAAGAAATCCCAAAGATATCCATCATGGAAAAAAGGGACACTCAGGTGACCCAGTGTTCAGTCAACAAGGCTGGTAAAATGTGACTTGGACTGAAGCAGTGCAGAAGTCTGAGTCTACAGTGAGCCTGAAATAAAACTTTTTGTTTAGGAAGCAGCGTATGAGCCTCTGAGCTGCCAAGTGAGGCACATGGAATCACACTACAAGGAGTGATCAGCTCTACAGCCCTGAGCAGGTGGAAAGCAACAGCAAGTCTCTTTGCTCCTCCCATCTTTAGACTTCCAGTAACAGAACAGGCTAGAGAAATGAAGCAAACCCAAAGAGCCCTAGGAGACAAGGACACTGCTGTTCAGGGCTCGTTTCACAAGCCTGTGACCTGCCCCCTTTTGATAAGAGCATGATCCTCTTTTAAGAAACAAATATTGACGAATGTTATAAGAGACATGTGGTGGGGAAAGGGTTGTTTTCACTGGGAAGTAGCCAAGCTGATACTTCCCATATGGTGATATCATTACTAGTGCTTCCATATGGTGAAGACATTTCCTGCATAACCGTCTCAAAACAAATGGAGAGGAGGTAACTGTGGGGGAAGGGAAGCTCCCAGGATATCACTCAAACCCAGGTCCTCAGATAGGATCTCTCCCCCAGTAATGCCTATCCATCATTCCACCTTCCCTACAAGCTGGTTATATGCACAGCGGGACTTCAGGGAACACACGGAAATCTGCCTTCCACACCAGCCTCTACCTATAAAGCACCTTTACCACTCACTGCTTCCTCAGTGCTTTGTACTTATAAGAAAGTTAAAAAACCAAAAGGACTGAAAAGAGACACTGAGGACTTGTGATTATTGCTGACACTGCCCTCTGGCACTGTCATACAACAGGAAATTTTGTATACACTACTGCTTTGCACTTACATTTTCTCTTCAATGTTTTTTCCCTGGATTCTTCACTCATTTCAAGCCCAAAAGAGAACATAACATTTTCTTACGACCCAGAGCTGCAAAGCTGCGCTAAAAGGAGAGCTTGCAGCTGGGCATGCAAGAAATTGATTCTTATGAGGTATCACCTGCTGTGACTCTGTAGATCTGTATAAAAGAGAATCTTACTTTTATATCTGGAAATTGGCCAAGGTACGTATCCATGGTCAGAAGTGCCTGATCTACCAGCTTCTGATGGAAATCCGTCCAGAGGAGATCATTATTCTGAAAAACAAAAGTGATGAGCTAACTGTTAAGATCACAGAGCTCTGCATTTCAGTTTATCTCTACAAATGCTACAGTCACCAGTTTATAATGGTCATTTATTTGGAAAAAATGAGGAACAGAGAAGTTACTTGAAAACAGAGGTCATGCCAGAGACATAGAAGAAAACTTGACAGAATATGAAACGTCTACAAGCACACAGCACCCTTTGTGAACTTTCTTTTGAGGAACTGTTCCTTTCTGCTGCAGTGCTAGCCCAAGTCTATACAACAGAAGGGAAGATGAAGGTTAGGCTGGCTTTGCCACCTTCTCTAAGCAGCCACAAAAAATGGGACACCTGTCATCACCAGGCATCATTTTCTGCTTTTCATTACAACACAGCTTTCTGGAGGATAACGAGCAGCAGCAGAAGGCTATTCTAACCATCTTCAGCTCTCACACCACCACTTCCACAGCCCAATGGAGGTCACATCCAAGGCTTGCACCCTAACCTGTGCACACTTTATTCTTGTTTATTCCTGTCAACACCCTGGATTATGTGGAAATTGTCACTCTCTCTTGTTTTTCCAATTAAATGAAAGGTTTTGGCTAAAATATTCAGGAAAAAAAAAAAAAAAGCCTAATTTATGTGGGAATTTATTATTTTTGGGGGGCAGGAATAGCACTTTTTTCTGTCTTTTCCTGAAAGACAAAAATATAAACAAAGACATTAATGGGGAAGGTGGAAGGCTGGAAGTGTTTCTGCAGACCCCCAGAGATGCTACAGTTAATTCTCAGGACCCATGCTCCCTTTGACCTCTCTGGCTCAAATTCTCTGAAAGGACAGTCTCCCATGAGGCATCACAGGAGCTCAGGAAGAGGGAAAAAAAGCCAACAGAGAACATGAAGCTGAACTAGCTAAATTACAGCTCCATTATTTACTGCAACAATACTTCCTACTGAAAAGTTTCCATGTTAATGCAAGAACTGACCTGGAAATGTTCAGATTTTGTTTGATTTCTCTGCTTTGAAGTCAGTAATTCCTGGGCAAGATGCAGATGTTATTTCAGGTGAGATTTCCTTCAGGGGAAAGCAGAAGGGAAGAATCCTTCTCCTACTCTCCTCTCTATTCCTTCTCCAATGTCACAGACAGCTGCAGATAAGCCCAGTCCTAGAGCCTCATAGCCGACGGATCCACAGAGCTGAACTGCCACAGCTGCTGCTCATGAGAACAGCTGAGCAAGAAAGCAGAGGGGGCTTGCCTCCAGCTGGACCCATCACACACATAGGCCAAGGGGGATCCAAGCTGTCAAATGACAGGCTGTGCCCTCAGCTCCACAGAAAACACCTGGGCAAGTTGGGCAGGCATCACCTCAGGAAAAGACAAGAGCAGCAGGTTGAGGTGGCACCTGGCTCAGCCAAACAAGGTGGCTGGTAGTACTGCTGTAAGTGTGAGGTGGTTGCAGCTACACAATGGCTGCTCTGACCAAGCTTTGGCCATAGATTTACCTTCCCCTTTCTCTTGCACAGAGCATAAGCCAGACATCCAGTTGACTCTATTGACTCTCTTTTGGCACACTGCCCCTGTTTAGCCACTGTAGGGTGTACAAATTACTGGTGTCCATGAGCATGTGTGTAGAATTCAGGCACATAGGGACAGTGCCCTGCAGACAAAAACACAGGCCACAGCCCTTCAGTTTTCCCTTCTTCCGAATGCTGAGTTTGTCTCTCTCCAATTCTTCTGCAAAGCCATACACCTGAAGAAACGTGGCACACAGAGCTTCCAAAGCTCATCTCCTCTGACAGACTGAGCCTGATGACCCTACATCTTGGACAGAGTCTTACCTCTGCTATTTTATTTGTGTCATCTCTCCCAGGCCAATCCGGCTCATAAACTTCCTGCAAACACTCTGTCAGCTTTTTGGAGGCTTCGTGCATTGCTAGGAAAGAAGAGAAAAATGTTTTAGAAAGAGAGAAATAGTGTGTTCTTCACAGTTTAACCCTTATCCTGAGGAACAGGGGTATTGAATGGATTAAGCTCTTTCTAACAGAATGTCTCACCCTTGATAACACAGAGACAGAAAGTAACCAGAGTGATGAAGGGACTGGTGATGCAGTCATATCAAACCTTTTATGTTCATCCTCTCCTAGCAGAAGATACAGGAGTCTGTTGGCTAGGACAACATCACCTGTTTGGCATCAAAGCACAAGCTCATTTCATCCGTGCTGGTCCTGAAGGATTCTGAAAGATCTCCCACCCAAAGCTAACCTTTCCTACAACCTATGCCTGAAGAAAAAACAGGAAGAGGACGACTGCAGAAACATCACTGCACAAGTAAGCACTAGAGAGGGAATGATTCTCTCCTTATGCAGAGAATCACCTTACCTTTTACAGAAGCCAAGTAAGTTCGGAGGTCCTTCTGCAGCCTCGTGCCTTCAGACTGTGAACATAAGGAGAAGTCCATCAGTTATTCTACCATATAAAGAGAATTTAAGAAGGAACAGTCAAGTATTTCTAAATAAAGAGAAATGGTCTTGCAGATGGGCTAATACCAGCCCTATGACACACTAAACATAAATGTTAACAGGGAGACCACACAATCCTCTGACTTGATAAGCCCACAGATGGTGACCTGCAGGCCTATTTGGCCAAAAATACCACCAAGGTACCAAGTAACATGATGTGGGTAAAGCTGTGTTTTGCTCTTCCCAGCGGAACCAGCTTTAGTGTTTTGATTTTGTACAACCAGAGATGATCCTAAGGGCAGCAATTAGTTTATAAACCAAGGATTTGTGGGTCTATGTAATAAATGTAACTGAAGGAAATCTGTAGGATCTAGAAGATAGGTGCAAATGATTTATTTTGTTTAGGAGCAGTTTAGCTCACTACTTTTTCCTGCCACACTGCAAACCAATACCCCAGTGCAAAGCGGGTACAAGAAACCTCTGACCTGCCCAAACATCCTGTCTAAATTGTTCTGTACAGCAGAGCTTGCAAACACAGAATTAATCATCTTTTTTCTTTAGCTGCACTGTGAAGGTGGCCTCCCAGGAACAGATCTCACTCACTAGGAAACAAAGGATTAAAACCAGAAGCTGGGCTGAGTTTTGCTCGTTTGAACCTTCAGATGACCCAGGTGAATGAAGTACAGAACCCAGGTTGGAAAGGGGTGTGGAGATTTTTACAGCAAAGTTGGCTCAGACACGCACACACACATGCACTCCCCATACGACCACTCTCCTGCTCTAGGATAAGCATGCTCAGGCCCACTGCCCAACTACCTTGCCATATATCATTGACAGTGGTGCAAAGCAGACAGGGAAATACTCCCAAATCCAGCAACATTACAAAAACAGAAACAAAAACAACAGAAAAGCAAGGCTTCAGAAGTTGACTACCACCACCACAGAGCATGTCAAGCAAGGGAAGGAGCAAACACTAAGGACACCTGTGTAGACAACGGCTGGAGTACGCAAGAAGTATAGAAGAAAAAGTTGCGAGAGACAAAGATCTCTGTTATAAAATGGTTTCTCTTACCCTGTGGGATCTCACTGGATCCTCACTATCTCCCAAATTAGCTATAAAAACAAGAATGCAGGAAAGCAGCAACTACAACTCACACCTTCCTCACAGCTTGCTCCCACTCCCCCTCCTCTTTCCAAGTTTGTGTCCCACTGGGGGGGCCCTCGGCATAATGAATTTTGACAGCTGAAGGCAACTCCAGAGACAGGAAGCTCACAGGACATCTGACAGCTGCCTCACAGCTACTAGCTTCAAAAGCAGATGTTTCCCATCAGCTCTCCCCACCACTCAGGCACCTCTTGCCTCAGCTGAGCTCATGCTGTGATCCTTTGTGCTCTCAGTGCAGCTGTGCTCTCTAAGCAGAGTCTAAATCTGCCCAGCTGCTGAAGTGGCAGCAGTAATATAGCTTTGTGGAGAAATCCATCTGCTTCCAACACTATAGCCCAAATTGTTTTCCTTGCCTCAAAAGTTCTGGACGAGTTCACATTTGTCCTTTTCCTGCTGCCATCAACTAAGGAAATGAGGGCTAGAAAAGAGCTGGCCACTTCTATAAAAGGAAGTCAGACTCCTGGTCTGGAGAAGCATTGGGAACCAACTCAAAATGCCTGCAAGAGGAAAGGAATAACCACATCTGCTACAAAATTCCTAGGAGTTGTTAAAACACAGAGCAAATAAAAGTAGAGTTTTTTGCTGGCTTAAGGTGATTGTGACCTCTCACCTGCGCAGATGAGATTTTCCTAACAGTGAAATCGGAAACCACCAGGGAAGAGGTGCCAAAGTAACCAAAGAGCACACACAGAGTTGATCATCATGGAGGCTGAGCTGACAAGCAGCAGTTCAGTCAAGTTGTAATAGGTGTTTGCTTGTCTGCAACGCAGGAAGAAACAAAGTCTTGGAGGAAAGCAGTGCTGTCTGCTTAGATTTGGTCCACTCTAGAAATCACAGAATGGAACTGGCAAGGTGAGATGTCACAACACAAGAGGGAAAATCACAGAAGAAACTACCATCATAATGTATCCATCCCTCAGATGGGTACATTATCATCCTGAAGCTGAATAATTTTTAAGAATTACTACATTTGAACACCCAACTTTGAGGTTTTCAGAAACTAATCATCAGGGAAAGTCCTCTACAGAACTTGCCCACCACACACTTGGGCACTGCAACATCTAGAACTGCAACTCTCAAAATTATAGCATCTAAAATGAGAAACTACCTCTAAAGTTGTGCCCATACTCGCTCAAGTCCTGCCACAGCAGCACACAACACAAACCGAACTCATGAACTCTTCAAGTCTCAATGTCCAGTCCCAGTTATGAGAAGTGTTCTCTGACAGGTACACTGGTATCACAAACAAACATCAAATCAAGATATTTTTTTTTTGATAGACCACCTGAAAAACCTGCAAATCAGGGCCCAAATACTTGAGTGTGCAACTGCAGCAATGCACAACTAGCCTTCTGTGTTCTTGAGGCATCCTCAACACCACTTGTCTCGTCACAGTGTGCAGTCAGCCAACATGCAGTGGTCTTTCTCAGTTACCTCTTGCTGATGCTGAAAGTCAGAGTCACAGCTGATCTCTATGACTATGGGGTTACCTAAACCTCTTAGAAGTAACAAGCCTGTCAGGGAGAGTGAATAGACTTTACAGTCTGTAAGATCTGCAGGCAGAGGGATTTTCAGAGGCCCATGTTTGGAGTTTTGCTATGAATCCCAGCTCACCTGGGCACCTAGGGTTCCCACCCAAGTCCCTCTTTGGCCTTTCCATTGTTTTAGTTCTTGTCCACCAGTAAAGCAGTTCCCTCACTTGTTACAAGGGTTTCTTTGTATTATTTTAAGCATTAACGCTTTCCCAAGAAAATGTAGCAACTGCCTTCTTCAAGCAGGGTATAGCAAGGTGTCAAGTACAGCCACAATTCTGCATAAACACCCCTCACAATGCAGTTAGACACTGTCAAACACTGTAGAGAACAGAAGGTTTCAACACCCCTGAGAGCACATTTAGGAGATGCTTCTTAAACCCAAAAGTAAAAAAAAGCAGGGAAAAGAGTTAGAATCTGGAAAATTAATCCACTTCACAGTTGTTGAAGAATTTAAGGGAGTGCAGAGGGAAGTTAGAGGTACAGCTGAATCTAGAGATGTTCAAAAATCTAATAACATAGCCATTTTTAAATTGCAAGAACATAAAGAAAGAAGAAATTGTGTGTGTGTATATATATACACAAATACATATACACACATGTATATGTGTGTGTATATATATTAGAGTAACAAAATTCCACAAAAGGAAAGCAAAATTAGGACAAAAATGGAAGATCAGTGCTGATTTTGAACCTTATATTAATTTCTCATCCCTGTATTAACAAACTGACTTAAAATCTTCACACAGGAACAATGACACCTTGTCTTGATGTAGAAGTGACCACAATAAGTTGTTCTACTTGAACACATAAGTGTCGCCTTGCTTGAGCAGACACTGCCATACATACAATCACAGTGTAAACCCTGTGAGCCTGTAACACAACCAGGTAGAAAAGGAAGGACAGGATGCACAAGAAGATGTGTATTTAAAAATAGAAGTGCTATGCATGGGAGGCCAGAAGACCTTTCTCCAAAGACCTAATGAGCCACCTATTACAGATCTGCAAAAGCCACAAGAGTGGTCTGGTATCTTTCGCGCTTTCTTGTTTTGTTGGGGTATTGTTATTTACGATACCTTTCACCAAGCTCTAGCTAAGTATCTGTATCTGTTAGGTATCTGTAGAGCTGTTTCTGATAGCGAACAGGTCTTCTAAACACTTTTTTTCCTCCTCCGAGTCTTAAAATCAAATTCTTTCATCCTAATATTAGGCTGCAACCCCTTCTTTATATAACCTCCCTGGTTTTGGAGTTCCAACAGGAAGGAGGGATGTTCTACACCTGAGAGGGGCAGGTAGTGTCCTGTTCCAGATTAGATTAATATAGAGCTGGAAAAGCAGACTGTGGAATTATAAAGGAAAGGGGAGGACAGGGGGGTGGGGGAAATTGTTGAAGCAACAGCTCCAGATAAGACCCAACTCAGGAAAACTTCAGAGATGTTGAAACCCAAAGCAAGAATAACTGGTAAGAAGCTCCCATCCTGGGGTACCAGGTAAGCTGTTAAACTTGTTTTGCTACATAAGTCTGAAATGGGAACTGTCGGGTGTGAAGGGTTCATGCCTGGAAAAAAAGTGTCTCTCTGAGCTGTAATGGTCCACAGCCAAACCTATGCTGCAAGAGGAAAGATTAAGCCCATGCTGCCTGCCCTGCAAGCTGTGGCTGTGCCGAATACCATGGGGCAAGGGCAGAGACAGATGCAGCCTGTGCCAGTAGCAGCTTGCCTCTTGTGCATTTGCTGGGAGACATTGTAAACCGACTCAGAGCTTCTACACAAGTGACAGCCCACAAACAGCATCAGAACCCAGCCACTCTGACAGGCAGAAACACAACAGGGTGCCAGGTGTAAAGACTGCCACCAGCCTCCCACTCTGTCTCTCCAGTGAGTATTGCAAATGCAGGGGAAGAGAAGCCAAAACATAGCATGCCTTAGGCAGGGGCTGTGTTGCACCTTTGCAGCAGGCATCTTGCTTCCTGCAAGGGACAATTTCCATGACAGATCCTTCTGCTGGTATCTGAACACAAGTGATACTAGGAAAGGGAATGAGGAGGAGCCTTCAAATTAACTTTTTGGGAGGTTGATTGCCAAAGATAATCTGTCATGAGGGAGTAATATGAGAGCCACATGTGCTGCTTGTCAAGCCTTCAAGAGACACAGGTGAGCCCTGTATAAACATGGTTATGTCCAGCTCATTTGTCACACAGCAAATCCATCTGTCTGAACTAAAAAGCTCTTACCATTCAGAGACTTCAGGGTGGTGCTTTTACGTGAACCTGAATGGACAGAGAGCTGGGAAGTACAATGCTTTCCCTTATATCCACTCAACCACCATTTGAGAAAACCACAAGATGCCTCGGTTGAAAATGAATAAATTATTTTTAGACCTGCTCTCCATTCATCAACAGCCCACGGATAGGAACATGTGCCAAAGTGGCCCACCACAGTCATTAGAGTCAGAGGAGCCTCTAATCAAGCAGTAAACAAGGCTGCTTCCTGGTCACATCTCAGCCAGTTCCACAGGAGAGATGTTCTATCACAAGCCTGCAGCAAAAGATCAGTTTTCCTCCAGACTTACATTTCTCACTGGAGCAGACTTTGTAAGGAAAGGCCACAGAAATCTCACACATAGCTACACTATGCACACATATCATAGGCATAAAAATAAGTGTGTATATATGCACATATAGCTGAAGTTTTTTCCCTAGTCTCCTTGGCATCATAACTACTCCTCAGCCCTGTATATCCTAACAATCCAGCTAACCCACATTTATGTTTTGCCCTGTAAAATGGGCATTGTTTGCATTTGGTTTAGTAATAGGGAGATCAAGACTCAAAGCAAAACCAATAGACCCCAAGCAGCAAACATGTGCAGAGCAGCCTCCAGTATCTTTGATAAATTACTTGGAGAATTTAATTCATGGCCTGTCCTTACAAGACAGGAAAAGAAATTCAGCTGTAAGGGGTACAGAGGTGGTGCTTCTTTAACAGGCTTCTCAGTACACCACTGGAAATCATAGCTCTGGAAATGGAAAAGCCATCCCCAGACAGCCAGATCGAGAAGTTTGGGTTTGAGTTACTCAGTATTTCTCTTTAAAAAGGTTATTTCCCGATTGCTGATACTTCGAAATGATATCAAAAAGTCACACCTGGTAACATTATGTCATCAGAAAGAATCCAAACTGTATTCCTCTGTGTACAAGAAAATATCCTTGGTGGGCATGCTATAGAGGTGTTGCACAAACTTCTGGAGCAACAGCTATCACTGCCAAGAGACTGATCATTAGTCTCCCAGGAATGTGCAGTCAGCTCTGGTTAGACACAAGTAAAAGTCAGACTGAAAGATACTCATTGTATTCAGCTGTGGCAAATCCCTCCTCAGCTGGTTTTGTGACACATAACCACATCTGCTGAGCCTTAACAGACATGATGCAGCTGCTGCTATCAGCTCCAGGAACTAGTCCTGAATATGTCAGGGCAAAAAGGGGCTAAAATGTTTCTTCAGCACCACCTGAGCTTTGGTGTGGCACACATTTCCTGCCATGAACCAGAAGCAACACCAAACACCAGTGTGTAAATCCCCTAAGTGACTGAAAACTCCAGATAAATAAATAAAAAAGTAATAAAAAAAGAAAAAACCACACACGCCCGATTTAAGATACAAAGCTACTGCTGTTTAAGCAGGAGGGTGGGGAAAAACTGCTACACTAGTAAAATTTTTTGTGCCTAAAATAAAGGAATGAAGCAGACATGTGAAACAATCCTGACTCAGGCCTGACACGGCGATTGCGCAAGGCCGGGGAGGAAGTTAGATCTAGATCTTAACCAGGGAAGTATGTTCCCTTTTCATCATTTGCTTTCTTTGTCTCATTTGCCCTCTGCTGCACTAAGGAAACCGAAACTGCCTTGTTGTATTTTATTTTTGATTTCTAATCCAGTTTGTATCCTATCCATCCTTCAGAGACACAACGTTGCTCTTACACCCCTGCTTCCAGCCCAGCATGAAAAACTGCATTACAAAGCAGCTGCAAACTGAAGGAAGCACTCCCGTTGAGCTATTTCTCTTCCTGAATCTGCATCTAGAACCAACATTATTTGTCAGCATACACTCTCACTGACTCCACAACAGGGACACTGGAAGATACAGTCTAATTTCTCATAAGTGAGCAGCTACGAGTTGTGGGTCACTTCAGTAGGCCTATAGTATCATTTAATTTAATGGTCTTTAATTGCATATTGCAGCATATGACTGGAAGCTAATACTAAAACACAGGATGTAATTACATATTGCCAATTATCTTACCAGCTGTTTGTTGAAGTTCTGCACACACTGTTCAAACTGCTCATCTTTTGTTTCATCTGCTTTCCCGAGCTTCTGAAGGACCTGCAGAAAGAGAGGAGAAAGATAGGAGACTTCAAACACAGATACACCAAAGGAGAGCCAAAGAAACAGATGCCAGTTTTTTCTCATGACGCTGAAGAAGAAAAGTTATAAAGTCTACTTTATTCTTGCACTCAGAATTTCTGGGATATTTTTCCATACAGTCATAGTTTGACAAACGACTCGCAGATGAATCAGGATCAACTCAGACCTCATATACTTCTCTATACCAAAGAGCACAACCGAGATTTGTCTGTCACTGGTCTAATGCTTTTTGCAGACAAGGTAATAGCAACCCAGCTGTTTATTTCCTTGACCAACAGAAAACCAAACCAAATCACACCTCTAATGTGCCTTGTGTTGTGTGATTACTCTAATCCTGATTTAACACTGGTTTCTGGTCCAGACAGGGTGGGTTTTTTCCTCTAGAAAAAGCTGGGCTGTCCTTGAATGCAGTCATGCAGAGACCTCCTAAGAGAGAGAAGGTGGCTGGAGCAGCGAAAGTCCCACCTTCTTTCCACCTTTTCTCACTATGTACATACTTGGCAGGAGTTGGCTGAGAGAAATGAGGGACCCTACATCATGAACCTACATGACACTCAGTCTGTCACATCTGAGTGTGTCAGCAGCCAGTCTTGTTCCTCTCACCACCTCATTGCACAGCACAGCTCCCCGCAGCCTGTAAAAAAATCCTTATCAGACTACTTCTTTTATCAGCCTTCTCTCTTAATGCTCCCTCCATGCAGTTAAGTGGATCAGTCCCAGGCCTTGAACAAAGTGTTTAATTTTTTTTGCAGGAAGGTAGGCCCATCACAAGAAGGCTGGGAAACTTTAGCTGGGGAGGAGGGCTGCAGTTATTTGTCACATCCCAAGCAATTCCAGCAGCAGCGAGACAAGCATGTAAACTGTAACTGGTTAAGCTCAACTGCAATATCTTTGTTAACTGAAAATAAAAACCAACCATAAAAAACAAAACAAAAAAACAAAACCAAAAACAAACCCCAAAAATCAAACAAAAAAACAACACACACCCCCCAAAAACAGATAAAACAGTAACAGATAAAACAGAGAAAAGCCCACCCAGTCCTCTGTCACAGAATGTTCTGGGAAGCCAGAGGTGGACTAGAAAAGATGATGAGTCAACACCTTAAAAAGCAAGAGAGCCCTGGCTGGCACTTGAAATCTAAAGTCTCTCTTGCTCTGCTGAGCACAGCAGTCCTTTAGCCACAGATCTGAGCCCTCATGTTCAGATCCTCTAGGGGAGAAGAGGGTCAAGATGGAAAAGCAGGTGCATGTTACTGCCATTAGGTCTACAGGAAAGCCACTACAAAGTGTTCCCAGACCAGCCATTCTGATGGACTGCCAGGTAGCCATGACAGCCCTGAACCAGCATGACACTCAAACCAGCTTCCTTCAAATCTTCTCAGCAAATATGAAGAGGATTTTTGCCTGCAGGGCAGGGATAAGACTTCCATGTTTTGTCCCTAAAATGGAATTGAGAAGGTCCACGTAACAGGATGCAGAATATAATATTTTCAGTTGGAAGGGACATACAACAATGCACCTACTGGTCCACTCATCATCTTACACTGCCAAGGTGCAGGACGTTGGTGTTTATGTCAATTTAGCTAATTTCAGTTCTCCTCTTCCCCATATAAACACAGATATTCCCAGCTCACTCCTGACCACAATAACTGACTCTAGAACTAGACACAATAAATCAGTGCAGTCACTCAGCACCTGGATCATAAACCCCCTTATTTAGGCTGGGACTGAATGCCTAGGAAGAAATCACTGCTTTTCATTCTCCTTCTATTCAACAGCCTCTCTTCACATCCACGAATTGCCGAGATACTCAAGTGTCAGCAAAAGGAGGGGAACGGATACATACAGATGAAGACTACCCTCTTTGTGACCAAAGGCTGAACCAAAAACCTCCAAGAGTCTGAAGCACAACTTCCTACAGCTCAAGCAACAGTAACAAACACTGCAGCTATAAGCATCTAGCGGGCTTAGTAAACCTGTCTATGCAGCAGGACACAAACAGCATGAATACTCTCTTCTTCCCCTCAAACGCTTAGTACATAAGGGCTTGCTGGAATGCAGAAGCAACATTGACTGGACAGGCAGAGTCCTGTGCACCAGTCAGTGGTGCCTCCTCTGCTCAAGTGAAAGGGAGCACATGCCACAGTAACACAGCTGCTGAGGCAACACATTCCTCTGCCATGCCATCAGGAGAGAAGGATTCACTATGCCTCGTCTTTCTCATCAGGTGTTACGGTGAACCTCCTCCAGAATGGATGCGCTCAAAGGCCCTGTGTTCAGCTGTATTCCCCTAGGCTACCAGATCTATGCTGGGTGACTTTCTAGATGAACAAAGAGCCATCACACCAGTGGCAACCATAACTGATAATAATAAAGTACGCAAGCTGCAAATTCCAAAGCAGAAGGATGTTCTCAATGTGCAAATCAATAGAATTATCGGGTATATAAAGGAGCTTTTTATGGGGCAATGCATCTGTCCTGATGCTTTCAGGCCTGGAGGGGAGTGAAGGAGTTTGTTTAAGTGGAAGGAATCTGGAGTATGTTCCCAGGGTCAGAGGTTTAGAACAGCCTCGGTGCTTCCTGGTGTAAACCACTGAGCAGCACCCACAGACTATTCATTGTGGCAGCCACGTGCCTGCTTCCAACATGTCCAAGAAGTTAAATTTGCAGTTCCACTGCTCCTTTGGGGACAAGCATACTGAGCCTGGGGTCATCCAGCCAGTTGGGAAGATCTTGTTCTACCATATTGAGATGCTCTGCAAAAGTCCTGCAAAATGGTGGGCACTGGAAAGGGCTCTAACAGGCTGTCTCTATGGAAGAAGAACCCTGCTGCAACAGCAATGCTCAGCTGAGGAGCAGCTCTGAATGAGGGGGAGAAAGTAATAAGAAACTGCGTTTTTCCACAGTGGTGACTTGGGGCAGTTGGAACAGAGGACTTGAGCACATCAGCAGAGAAACAAGGCACAGAAAGCAAAACCAGTCACAAGAGAGGCCGTGAGAAGTAAATCCCTGGCTACATCAAAAAAACCCTGTTCGTGCTTCCTATAGTCTTCCCCCATCTGATAGATGTGCCCCATGGCTGCTGGCCCTACAGATGAGTCCCGGCCATACAGCTCACTCTGATCTCTTTATTACTTGCTATGACACATCAGAGACACAACAGCCCTGGGCTGCAGCAGGACAGGGGTTATCTTCTCATATCACCGTCTCTCAAAAACAGATCTGCCCCATACAGTCAGCCTAGAGATCAAACCCTAAAGGCATCTGAGCAGCATAAAATGATGGCTCCACAAGGCTGGCCCTCACACCTGCTCCAGCTCCCCAGACAAAGAACAGTACAGACAAGCTGTAGTAACAGATTCTTCTGGACCTCCTAAAGCAGCCAGTGATGGAGCAGATAGCCCTGGGCATGCTGCTGACTGCAGCCATATCTGTGCTCACTACTAATAACCCGTGACCTCACAGGACAACTCCCCTCCCCAGGCTGGTAGGTGCCGTCATAGGTCAGGCTATTCCGGGTGAGACGGCTGCTCCCTCCCTTCCCCTGCGACAGTCTTTAATCCTCCAGCTCACTGCAAAGCCAGATAAAGTTCGAATGGAAATTTCAGGCTCTTTGATAGCTATTAATGGAGCAGATTTACCAGGGTAGGAGTCAGGACCCCACCACAGCTCCCAGATCTCAGGGTGGATCAGAGATGGTATGATCTGTCAGCTGTTGCTGGAAGCAAACCACACCGGGTAGCGGGCAGGGATCTGGCATTTAAAAGATTAAGAAGCAACCATGGCTAGGCTCCTTGGTCTGCCCTTGACCTGAGAAGTCCTGGCCCTGCATAAAGACAGAGACCATTTCAAGACAGCACAAGCTAGGGTAAAGGAGGGAATACTTTCTGTGAAACCCACAAAACACTGTGTAGGATAGATTTCAGAGGAGAGGCTCTGGAGTTGCTGTGGGTTCCAGTCTTGCCTCACCCACAGATCCACTATGACAGGATGAGGATGTCATCTTAACCAAGTTTTTTTGCCTCAGGCACCATACATATTTGGACACTTAAACACCAGTTTTGCTCATAAACCAGGTCTCTTCCAACAATAGCTAGATCTGCAGGTGCTCTGCAATTCTCGTATATTAGGACCACAGGCACCTGACCAACTACTGCAGCATTTCCAAACAGAGCCAAATTCCACCTGTAGAATGGTTTGGGCCAGAGGGGACCTCTAAAGGTCATCTAGTCTGACCCCCTGCAGTGAGCAGGAACATCCTCAACTAGATCACATTACTCATAGTCTTGTAGAGCCTCAGTTTTCCCTGCATTTGAATAAAAATGGCAAGGAAAAAGGAGATTCAGTTTATAAACTCAAGTTTTAAAAGCACTTTAAGATCCTAGGAAGCAAACTTATTGACAAATAAGTAAATGATCACATTCCTCCCATGACAAGGATGTATTCTGCTGTTGTAGGCAGAACTATTGGCAATAAGCTTTAAATTTATATACTTTGAGAAGTGAGATAGCACTGCAGAAGTTACAGAGAAATTTGGTAATCTTCGGTACCAGAGATCTGACATTCTGCTAGAAATGGTCAGAGAAGTAAAGACATGAAATAGTCTTTAAAAATAGCAACTTTTCCCAGCAAAATGGGAAGTTTGCCGAGGGAAATCCACGCTGCAGGTTTTTCTCAAAGGCAAGACTGTAAGATTCACAGGATGACTCAGTATTACCTAAACAGCACAGCTTTATGGGACTCAAAAGGAAGCATCTTATCTAGCTGCAGTTCACCCTTTTTTTTTCCAGGTGTACAGGAGGAAGTGTTCCTGAAGGGCAAACCTCTGTACTACTCAGCACAGGGTCTCCAGTGCTCTGCTCTGAGCACCAGGCATGAAGGCAATGGAGTCCTCTGACCACCAAACTCTTTCCTGTAGAACAGCATTCACTATTAAGAACAAACACTTGCTGGCAGTGCATCAGCAGCGAACATCAAGAAGCAATATCAGACCAACTCTTCTTTGCTCTAAAAAGCAACTGTAAGAGATTTACATTTATGTTTTCTAACAGTGAAATTTAGGCCAGCTACTTAATGAATCCACAGTTCATTCAGCACTTTCCTTTGCTCTCCCCTTCTGAAATATCAGTGCCACCACAAAAACCCAGAAAACCCCAATATTCTCAGCAAAACCCATGTAGGCACATTATATGAACCAGTAACCTAATAAAACTCAACTTCTCATGGCATAGGGGTCACTCAGGCCAAAGGCCAGCTTAGAGAATGCAAGTGATGAATAGAAATGCAAAAAATAAATGTAGCTTGTGGATCCAAACAGACCTAAATCTGTATCTGAAACATCTGAATTTAGAGTGATTGAGCCCTGATGAAGGAGGAGTCATTAAGCTGACAGATAGAGATCCTGAGCCCTGTGGGTCCACATCTTACTCCCCACTGTGTCAGAGAAGGGGCTGAGGTTACACCTTACTGATACGGGCCCAATGCTCCTAAACTGCTCCATCTCCTGACCTCTCCACCCCTCATAAATGATGCCTTTGACTTTTTCCTGTATCTGCCAAATCCAGTGCATAATTTTCAACTACTAACTGGGCACAGAGCCAGTAAATACTGTGACTAATTTTGAATTGCAACAAATTGGCATGTGCCAACAGGTCAACTAGCAACAGAACAAATAAATCTTTGATCTCAGGCCACTGCCTATTCTTCCATGGAATTATTATATTGGAAAGAGGGGGAGAAGAAAACAGTGTTCAAGTCAGATAGAAAGCACAAAGCCATGTAACTTACTTAATAAGGTACAAACAAGAGAAGTTTCATAAGCTTTTTTAAGCCTGATTTCTTCTCAGCCCAAATGAAATGTGACTTGCTCAATGAAGCAGATTTGTGCTCATAGAATAATTTGGATTTCATACTCGGGCACAAGGAAAAAGGCAAGAGCAGCAGCGAGAGCCCTGCTCCCCCTCCCCAGAAGCAGGCCACATCCCTCCTACCCTCCACATCTGCCTCTATGCTGGTTTTGGGGACAGCCTGGCTTTCCTCATGAAAGCCTGACACAATTAAGTCTTTCTTTGAAACAATCGGACAAAGGAGGATGGGGGTGGAGAGGAAGAAACTCCAAACATATTAACGCTTCATTTTAAATTGAGAAAAATATTCCTGAAGAGACCCTTGGATCACTGAAAAATGGGAAAGGGCAACGTCACACTTGGCACAGACAGAGTGGCTCTTGTTTGCTTCTTACTTGCTAACAAGGTTCAATAGATCCTGCAAAGACAAGACACTGCCTCTGTCACTGGGCTAAAAGCTGGGAAATCAGGGTTCAATACAGCATTTTGTTAAAGACTTCCCGAATGACCTGGAAAAGCCAAGCCCAATGTCACATCCATCCAGCTGTAAAGAGGAGTGTCCCAGAGTCACCAAATATAGCCCTGGCATCTCCAGATGGAAAACGGGAAAAGAGAGGTACAGAGAGATGAGATGACCGGTTTTGACTGCTCAGCTCATAAGACACTGAGTTTAATTTTCACAAGTACCCTTTCACCACCCAAACTTACGACATGCTGCCGATATAGCCTCTCCACTTGTTGCATACAGGACAAGCAGCACCTTTTTCAAAGCTGAAGTCACACTGTTCAGTCAGTAAAGCATAACTGCTCCCTATAACAATGGTAAGAGCTGAGGTGCTATATGCAGGTATTCTCCCCTCCTTTAAGGCAAAATCCCGGATGCTACAAGAGTCAGTCACTGCATAGCGCCCATGGTGCCCAAGTTTTCTAAACATGCGTATATTCACATGTATATTTCTGCATAACTCACCAAGACTTTAGGACCCTAACCAACCTGAACCACTGTAGGTGGCTGCTAACAGAATACTCCGAAGACGAGACAATCCAGAGAGCACCAGTAACTCACTCACGCACATACTATCATTAGAATTTAGTCTGTCCACAGACTTTAACAGCTGCACTGAAGGCTTGTCAGCGTTTATTAACATTCATGAACCCATGAAAGGTTATGCAAACTGTTGTGGAAGACAAAGTCATAATATTCCAGCATATTATACAGAATAATACGAACAATATCCAAAGTGTTTCTATTTATTTTATCCAGACAGGTTTCAGAAAGACACATCCTCCAAAAGAAGGCAGAACCAGGTAAATCTTCATGATCTAGAAATAAGCAGTCATGCATTGAAAAGGAGTAAGTTAAATACCCACTGAGAACCCTGAAATCTCAAGTGCCCAACTATCTCCATTTTTTTTCCTCTCTTTGCATGTAACTCTGGACTAATTGTTGCGGGAAGCCTGGGAGCCCACTTGTCTGAGCACTGGAAATCAGCAGTCCAAAGCTTGTGCATGTAAAAAATAAAAACAAAAACACATCTGCAACTCACATTTTACCTAATGCCCACTAGAGAACTGGGCTTTTGTCAGGAATTCAAGTGGTTCTGAAATAGCTGTCTGGTGACTTGATTTCCTCTTCTTTCCTACACATAGGCTCAAGCACTCCATTGCTTCTCTAATCTACCACACTGCCTGGACCATTCCAAGAGAAACAAGCCAACAGCTTCCATCTCGTCTTTCCATGAAAGCTTACAGTAGGAGCATCTCTGAGGCTACTACAAGACAGTCCTTTTTATCCTCCAATCTTTGACCATACAAGTACCTCATATTCAATGCTACCTGGCAAGCACTACACAAGGACACAGGAAACCAAGGTTAAATCTATCACCTATCACCCTGCCTCCAGTGCAACTCCCTGCAACACCCCTACAGCTTCCTGCTGCTACTTTATGAACAGTTTTGCAATACATTAGAAACATTTGATCTATGAAAATATGCATAACGCACAGAGAATTCTGAAATTTGCCTTTATTCCAATAAATATGGGTTAAAGAAGCAGTGCAATATTTTCTATTTTGGGGATATTTTTTTGCTTTGATACAGAAAAGTCATTTACTGATCTAGGCCTTTTTGTTTCAGTACTTGACTTCAAGTTCCCAGGATATCATCAGGAATCTGAACTAACAGACAGTTTATTCCATATCTCCTACAGAGGATTCACAGCATACTGGCATCCAGTTAGTTTAACGAGCACAGTACAGATAGCCAGCCAGAGATGCTTTAAAAAATGTTCACAGTCCTTTACTTTATTCCAAAGGCTCACTGCCACTTCTCATGCCACTGTGCTGCAATATCTATACCTCAGCAAGTCTGAGGGATTGATCCTTGGCTTTCCAGAAAACATCAGTGGCACTTGTTCTGCAAATCAGAGTTTTGTAACCAAAAGACACAGGAAGTACCATGCAGCTAATCTGTGCTAATTCCAGCCTTGTACAGACTCATTAAGAGATAAAGATGACATTCAAGTGTACACAAAGCCCAGAGGCACGGTCAATTTTTTGTGGCATCAGCTTTGGCAAAAAGCCTGTAAATAACAAGACCTTTGAAGAAACAGGCAAGCTCTATGTGAGCTTCACTCTCCGCTCCCAAAAAGCACAAATCAAGGGTGAAGGGCACAAGGACACATGACATACCTGTATCAGGTATGCTACAAACTTGATATCACCATTTGTGGAGAACAGGGCCCTTCCATACTTCATTCTGACTACATCAGGAGCAGATTTATCAGCAGCATGAAAGTGATGCTACCCTTATGTTACCAGTCATGTATGTGTTCCCACAGCTGGCAATGACATAAGGACTTAAGCTGCCCTCTCTTTTAAGCCAATCATAACTATGTCCTCTACAAAGTGCAGATTTCTCAAGTGTCTTTATCTTATGCAGTAAAAGATATAATGGCCAGTCAAGAGAGCCCAGCTCAGCTGACATTATGCAGGGCAGAAAGGGTGCAGTGCTGAAGCTTTGTCACATCTGTACCAGAACACATGGAGTGCTGAGCATCTGAGTTTGCCATATGAAGCCAGAGAGCAGAATAGGTATTTCAGGGTGCTTTCCCCATGCCTCCTCCCGCCAAAGGCAGGGGGAACAATGCTAAAGCAGTAGCATTGTTTGCTAAATCCTTAAACAGGGTATAGGACACAGCAATTAAAAGAAAATAGTTTTTCACGCTCATCCTCTCAAACCTTCATATCAAGATCCTCCATTCAAGGCAAAGAATTAAATGCTCCTAATTATTAACTCAGTCACTTCAGTCCTTCACACAGTTTCCAGTTCTCAGATAACCAGATCTGATTCAAGCTCAGCAGCTTTTATTTTTGACAGCAGCCTCAGAGCTCAGTTACCAGCTTTGGACAAGATGGCTTTTTGCTCAGCTCCACTCTGGAAGGGTGTCGACAGACGCTGAATATATTATGAACAAGTGGACATGAGCTGTCACTCCCAAAGGAGAAGGAAAAGGCACACTGAGGAAACTTTGTCACTGTAAATCGGAGTGGGAGTCTGTTAAAAGATATGCACCCTGCTTTTATTCCTGCTATGCACCATATATTCATCAGCATTAAAACCATGTCCATGAAGCAATACAGGGGTGATTGTTTAAAGAAAAAGATCATGAAAGATTTCCAGGAGAGCATTAGGGAAGTAGAGCTACTGTAAAATGGCTCAAAACATCTCTTTAATCTGATAGTGTGTGGAAAGAAAAAAGTTTGCTATTCCATCTTCCTCCAAGAAAGGCAGTACCAATCTACCACTCAGATCTTTACAGATGTCACATGGAATAGGGATTTTGGCACTATCCCATAAGTAGCTACTAAGATAGCAAGATTCATCAGATCATCAGAGCACTGCACCTTTCAGTCACAGGAGTACTGATGGACTGGTTCCTCCCTCTCGCCCACACCTGTACACCATGCCCCAGAAAATCCCAAATCCAGGCAAGCAGGATTGCTGATTACAGCACCAGTGCAGCTGCAAGCTTGGCCTGCTTTGCATCATGGCTCACTGTATGTAACCTTAAGGTAAGAGGCCTTTCTTGTTCCAGATTTGTTCAGTTACAGTGAGATCCTGACCATGAGGTTTTACCCTTCAGAACTGCCGCAATAGTAATGCATTAGCACACAAACAAGAATGAATCTGGACTACGTGCCTAACTTAGCAAAGGGCAGAAGGGTTGCAAAGCACATGGAACTGAAAATTTCCAAGTCTCCTGCAGACAAAAGATGCAGCTCACTCAACATATATCAAGTGACAGTGTAAAACACTGCTAGCACTGCTTACAGAAGCGCAGGTTTACAAACTTTGAGAGCAGAATGTGAAGTAAGTGGAAACAGAGAGGAAAATGAATGGTAAAAGAAAACCCTTCCCAGTATATCCTTTCCCACCAATTACAGGTAGCCAGCTGTTCCTGATAAGGAACTCAAAAGTGAGGTAAGGTAGATGCAAAGACATGGACTGGTGACATGATGGAGCAGTTCTGAAGGTGTTAATGCAATCACATCCCTCTGCCTTGATCATACACTTGCACCTTAATTTTAGATGAAAAAGGAGCCCAAGCCAGGAGCTTTCCTTCCCTGTAATGGATGACTGAAACCACTTTTCTAAACTCCATCATTGTTCTGAAATGGGTTCATCTGGTTTACACAGACAGCCTCTCTGGACACTTGCCATCAGACCTTTCTGCCCAAGTAACTCGGCACTCTCTGAAGTCATAGATGAACTCTCTAGAAACACATGGAAAATATACTGTTCAGGATGTTCACAAAGGATTGAGTTCCACCAGCTTTCATAGTCCATTCTTTATGATAATGTCAGGGAAACATAGGTGTAAGTCCTTCATGCATCAAGTGGTGGATACAGAGTATCTAACCCCTAGGTCCAAGTCTAAAAGGCAGTTATTTCTATTAGGGTTATACTCCTGCCAGATCAGGCTTTGAGGAAAACTATCAGAAAGTCATGCTCCTGAAAGAATGAAGGCTTACCAAAGTTCTGTAATGGGGGACAAAACCATTCCCCTTTAGCTCATTCATCTGACATAGGCTTCTAACTGACAGTCAGCAAAAGCTGCACCCACTCAACCACCATTTAACACCATCAAGTTATGCATCAGCTCAGGACACCTCTGGCCCAGCCATCACTTAACAAGGATCTGCTCTCACACTATGCTTCAGCACTGCTTGCTCGAGGATCAAAAGGGAGAGGCTTCCCTGGCAGTGCTCATCCCTCAAGGCAGGGCTGAGAAGCACATTGCTACCTTTTTCTCCTGCACTTGTCTGCTGTGGGAGGAAGGGGGATTTTTCTCTGCTGAGGGGGTTCATTAACAGGAGAAGGTTTCAGGACAGTAACATGGATGCATGGCAAGAAGCGAAGTCTCAGCAGTCAGTTAAGGTCACACACTATTTCCAGATGGCTTATGGAGATACACCCACAATACATGTCATTAGCAGTGCACAGGTGGGGCTAAGGCTACCAGCCAATTCCAAGTGCAGCTTGCCCCAAAACAAAGCCAACAACACTACACTGTCAAACAGACAGTCCCATAGCTACGAATATTTTGGTTTCATTTTATGAAAAATGTGGTAAAGTGCCAAAGTAGGTAATAATCCTTCAACACCCAGATATCTTGAACAAGGATCCACAGCAACCAGTTCATGAAAATCCATGCAGGTTTAATACCTCCCTCTTTCATATTCAACCATGGTTTGAAATTCCTGTTCCATTTGTATTTGTGGAAGCCCTCTCTTGCTTTTTTAATCTTATTAAGCACACAGATGCTGACAAACACAAAAGTCACCATCTAAACTTAGACTGGAGAAGTTAGCTCTGCTGTAAATGTCAGCAGGTTTAAGCCACTGATGGGAGGAGAGCGAGTTTGTGTTACTGTCAGTCAAAAGTCAGACAGAGACACATTGCTGTATCAAACACCATTATCAGCTGTCTCCTCTAAAGCAAACGTGCAGTCTATTCTCAGAACCTGCAAGCCCTTGTTGTGGCCATTAATAACCACAGGAACATTCAACAGCCTGCAGCTCTCCCAGGGCCCTGCTCCACACACCATCGCTTGATGTTACAGCTTCACTCAGAAAGGCTTGAAATCATAAGTGGACCTGCATCACTCATGGAAAACAAAAACATTTGATATATGAATTGATGTGCCTGGCTCTGGTGTGCAGAACAGCACACACAAGTGGACCGAGCTGAGCCTGTGCTCAGCAAACGTACACCATCACTCAGGTGTGTGCCACAAAGAACCAGCATTTGCTTTTCACTGCCCTGTACCTCCAGTCACATCCTATTACAGAGGAAGAGAGAGACAGCCTTGCACCTGCAGCTTTCATCTCTGAAAAACGCGCTCTAACAATTTAAGATTCTTTGGGAAATGGGTGGATTCTCAGTGACCTGGGAGCAAACACTATTGCTTTTGGCTGAATGATTCCAGGTCTGTGGCAGTGCTTGTGGACAAAACCCAGCCCACTCACTTCTGTTTGCACCTCAGACGTGAAAGGGTGTAGAAAAAGGGATGTCTTGTTATATGCTACAGAGTTTAAATTTCCAATACAGACCTTTTAAGGCAGAGCAGAAACAGCCTCTAGAGGAAAAGCAGTGTAACTGAAAAGCAGATGTGATTTTCAGCTTTCTTCATGGAGAAAAGTTAAGCAGTACCTAAAGGAGGGGAGGTATATCCCACAGCCTGGTCCCTAGGCATGCAAATCACTGGAAATGCAGCCACCAGCGCCTGAGCACTCCTTGCCCATCACATTACTAATCACCTTCCTGTTTATTCATTATTTGAAGATCATCCCCTAGAAAGCACCTGCATGTCTACAGACATATTAGTCATTCCTTCAATCCTTCTCTGTCATCATAAGACTGATACAAATATCAGCTAGAATCATAAAGGTTGCTAAGACACCCACGTCCTCAAGTGATGCCACACAGCTACTCTTTCCTGGCCTCCCTCTTGCTCTGTCATCTTCTGTGCTTTTATTATAAAACTGGAATTCAGAAGTAGTGTCACAGTTATAAGTAGCCCCAGTTCCTCCAAAAGGAGTCAAGCACACAGTCCTCACCTCCCCTGTACAGCCGACCCTTAGCACATACTCAGAAGTGGTTCAAGGAGCCTCTTGGAAATTCAGGGATCAGAGTCTGGGCTTCTCTATTCCCTCCTGCAACAGTTGTGCAAACTGAAGTCCTTCTTAATCCTCCTGAGATACTACAATGCAAAATCATAATAAACTTATCATGTCCAGATAATAAACACAAGGGGAGAGATGTAAAGTTACAAGGAGAATAAATTGCCTTTGTCAGAATTTATTAACTACAGTCACATTTTCATTAACAAGCTGGAATCTCCACTTTTAAAATACAGATCCCTTTCCCATCCTATCACACTACTTGATAACTTAAAGCCAGCTGGTATTTACACAGGTTTATGTTTCTTATTTAAAAAAACAAACAAAAACCAAACCAAACAAAAAAACCACACCAAACAAAAAAACCACAACAACAACAAAAAACTCCACAACCATGAAAAACAACCCTACCAGGATTAGCTTCACTTCAATGTAAGGAAAACTCCAGGATATTTTCAGGATAACATATAAACCAATATTTGCAGGGTGGCTCTGATTTTATTCCTTTGACTGTGCCAGCTTTGTTGTGTACAGGAAGTTTGAAATTGAGACAAAGTAAAGGTATTCTAGTCCTAGCCCTCTCCCACAACTGGGGCAAACTCTGCTGTGCCCTCTGTACCTGTGGCAAAAAGGCCAGTCATGATCACAGAAACAGTTCGCAGCTTGCAACCTCGTAAGCAGAGGAGTGAAAGCAGCTTAGGAGTCAGAAAGGAACTTGCCCTCCAAAAGAAAATCTGGTATACTTCATAGCTTCATTCATTGTCACCTCAATTGGGAAATTCAGGACCAGCTCTGGGTTCACCACAGATTTAAGGAGAAAGCATTGCTTTGTCTCCCACCAAAAACTTCAACAAGAAAATCCTTTTCATGGGTTCTCTGTGGGAATTTTCAGCTTTTTGGTTACAAAAAAACAAAAGCAAAAACACCACCATGTTTTCAATGTTTAGCTTTGATTGAAGCTGAAAGTTCCCACAGAAAACACTTGTCACTGAACTGGACTGATTTTGTCCGAGTTTTCATCCACATCCTGTCATGATAATGGAAATTCCTTCATACCAACCCAGTTCCAGAAGATTAAAGACCACCTGACTTGTTCTGTGACTCATTTGGTGCTAATCTTGTTATACAGGCTAACAATAAAATAAGATGTCTGGTCAGAGCCTAAAGGCTTGCTGACTTTCTGTGGTTAAAACGTGCTTAGTCTATAGCTAGCAGTTCTCATGGGAAAAGGGTATGTACTAGGGCAAATCAAGAGATTCGAGGTGGATCCAAGTGTTTCTATCCAACTATCTGACGTTATACCATCTGTGAATCCTCTTTGTTCTGCCTTACAGGAGAACAGGATGCTTTCATGACTAAAGACCTTCATGATTTACCATGCCAAACAGATCACTGTGCATCACCTGGCCCACTGGCTGCTACAAAGCTTTCTCAGTGCAGAGAGAACTACCTGCGAGCTGCTGTATGAACACACTTCCTGCCTAGGACACAGACCGGGGGAGCTGCCAGCCATAAAACATCACCCAAAACCTTCAAGTGCAGAAAGGCTGCTTGAATCAGAGAAGCCCCTTCCCATATCTAAAAGGATTTAGAGCCTTTCACATTGCATTTCATATTCAACATGTTAAAATTGACATGCAATAGACACCCTGCACTACACTGGACAACCAAGAAGGATTTAAGTATGCAATCTGCTTAAGAAGTCAAACAAGGAACCTGCTAATACATCTCTATTCCCAGACTCACTCTGCAGCAATATGGATACTCATGTCCCAGCCACCCACAGAGTCTTGCAGCAAGTCATCCCTAAAGGGAAGGTGGCCAGACTACTCTTCTGTTCAGTGCTGCTGCAAGACATGATGGCACCATATGGAAAACACAAAGACTTGACTGCATGCATTGGAACAAGAGCAAACAGTGTAGTACACCTTCTATTTCTTGATACATTACTAACCATGCCCACTAACTGGTCAGGCTGTGCTCTGAGATCAGCTCATCTTCTGTACTGAGAAAGAAAAGCCCGTTCACCATCACAGTAACAAAAGCATCAAGCTGTGACCTTAAGGCAGAAGTACTTAAATGCCAGCACACCAAACTCACTCTGCTGCACTATCGTCATCACAAAGTTTAATGTGAAATGTAAACAGCAAGAAAGGAACAGACAAGCTTTTGTGCTTTTATCCAACATGATGCATTTAAACACTTTGTTACAACTAACAGAGCAAGTTACTTGTTTTAAAACCTGCCTCATATAAACATTAACTGTCTCCAGATGGTCATGTACAGTTTTGGGTAAAAAGCAGCCTCCTGAACAGCTTTTTGAAAAGCTTCTGCCTCTGGAATAGGGAGTACCATGTTTGAATCTTTACTAAAAAGTCAACATTTTAAGCTTTTTTTTAATTCCAGATTATTATGTGCAAGTCAGTTTGTCCTCCCTTGTCCCACGCATGAAATACAGCTGGGGCCTCTTCCACTTGCCCAGTTCCTCACAGTAGATTTGCTCCACTGTTTCACCTGAGATTTACTTTTGGTTTGATATAGTCCCCATTATGTTGGTGGCTCCCCTTTCTGTTCCTGTTCTTGGTGCTAAAGTCAGGAAAGAGGCAGAACCAGCAGAAGGAGGGAACTGAGATTTCAATGACTAGGGCAATTTAAGGTTTTGTTCACCTACTTTGAAAACTGAATTCCCAGAGAATGAACCCTGCAGAGCATAAAGAGTCCAGATCTGTGCTGAAGGGGAAAAAGGAGGGCAGAGGTGAAAGACATTAAATAAGGCAGAAACAGCAGCAGGTGACCTGGCACTGTAGGAAGGAAGCATCAGAAACTTGCCACACATGACACAGGGAGTTAGTGTAGAAGTTAGGTACTGCTTCTCTGATTGCCCCTGAAAGCAATTTAATCAGTCAGGTGGCGAGATCAACCAAGACAGACAGGAAGACATAGGCATCTGCCAAGCAAACTCCACCATGCATTGTCAAAAAACATCCTTCTCGACAGAGACGAGGGGATCAATGAGGGGAGTACTTGGTACAGAGCCATCTCACCACTCTGCAGACAGATCTGAGCAGGCAGTTTAGCTTCGTCCATGTTTGAATGAACAATTACAAGCTCTCACCAATATACTGTTCTTCTAGTGGTTCAACATGGCCTAGATGGGGGTCATCAGGCTTTAATAAAGCCAATAACTCCAAGAATACAAAGGACACATGACAGGAACACTACCGCATTCATCTAACATCTTCAGAGCAGAGATAAAAACCCACTGAGGTTTTATATCATCAGCACAAACAAATCTGCTGTATTAGGTATTGATCACTGCACAACTGGGCCAAAAGGAGTCCAGATGCAGGAGACCATGTTAGGAACCAAATAAAGCTCTGAGCTTGCTCTGCAACAGTCAACGCTTGGTTTTGGGATGGTGGCTCAAACTTTTTCAGTTTGCAAACCCTTAAAAACATTTTCCCATGAGAGTACAGACCCTACAGAATTCTCCTGAACATAGAAATTGTCAAGCAAAGAAAAGCAAGTTCACTTGAGTGACACACAGCATCATGTGCCTGGACCAAGGAGGCCATACCAAAGACCAGAGTTTGAGAAGGAGACCAAGAGCAGAGCTGTTTTCCCATGTATCATTCTCAGGGCTGACACATGCTGCTTTCACATCCTTCTCCACGCCTGCCTTCACTTTGATCCCAGGCCAGCTCAGCACTCACAGTTCCATCAGGAGAGCATCTCTGAGGCACCTTTGTCCAGTGATTAGGCTATTCTGCAGTGCTATTGCTGTCACGCCATGCCCAGATCTACATCCCAAAAACTGCCAATGAGAGGACAGCAGACACTTTCATTGTTCTCTCCTTCCTTTTTAGCTGAACCAGAAGGGATGAATTGGGGGGGGAACAACAAACAAACACCAACAAAAAAACCAACCAACTAAAAATAAAATAAAATAAGTATAAAAAAAAAATAAAAATGAAAAACCAAACCCAAACAACACACACACCCCAATCACCAACAAAACCTGGCAGTGGAAGCAGCAGTGGAAAGAAAGGCTGACTGTCCTTGAGATCCCTCTGCACAATGAGTAACCAGATACTGTATATGCTACAGAATCCACCACATGCTGCCACTCCCAGCCTGATAAGGTTTGCACAATCACTTGTAACATTAACCCAAGGAAGGTAAGCTACTGCTTCCACCAAGTCCTAACCACAAGGGGACAGGCTACCTGGACAAGGGCAAGTGGGAGTGGGGTAGAGTGAAAGGGAGCAAAAACTCCTATCTACCAGCCAACCTGTGTGAACTGGAAGAATAGTTTTGTGCACCAAGAGCAGATCTCAAAATCTAGGCTCGGGGGGCAGGCAGGGAATTACATGGAGACACACAGAACCAGCACCATACACAGATTTTGGCTTTAAAATTAAATTCCCTTTCAAAATGGGTAAGTTGAAAACTCTTTACTTAGAGGAGCAGGCTGAGGACAACTCAAGCACATGTGGAAGGACTGCAGGTGCCTGCCTACGCATTGCTATTCGCTTGGAATCTCAAATGTAAACAGCACAGGGAATTGGACAGCGAGGCCAGAAGATAATAGGTTGAAATTACAGATCTAGTAATAAACATAAGAGAACATCGTATGATTTTCAGCATGTGGTCCGCAGACTTCAAGGCTCATGAAGAACCATGGAAAGCAAGCTGTGTATTTGGTATTTACATAGAAGGACAAATGCCTAGGAAAGAAAATTAAGGTCCCGTGATTCAATAAAGGTTTTAAGCCCTGCTCTAGTTCATCTAGAGCGTGGATGAGGCTCTTTTTCATGACTTATCTTCCTCATCATGGTTTTAAAGGAACCTCCTTCAATCCCACTGACACATTTTCCAACTAAAGGGATGGAAAAAACCCACTTCATCTTAGACACAACTGACAGTCTGTCAGGTCTAACCCTCCAATAGGACACCTGATGTGTCCGACAAAAGGACAAGCACCTCATTAGACTAACACAAGACAATCAACTCCAACTATGAATACAGTGTTAAACTGACAGTGGGGTAAAACCCAAAAGAACCAGTGATGAGAAGTTTTCTTTCCTTACAAAGGTTTCACTGTTTTCTGTAATTTCCAGGCATGAGTCAGGTGAATTGAATAACATCCCTTTCTTGATCCCCAGAGTCATGCCAGGTCTTCCAATACTGCTGTCCAAACATGACATATCCCATGTTATGCATCCGGTAAGGCTCCTAACCCAGCCACTGACATTCACCTTCAGCAACACCCATGTTGTGACCGCAGCAAACTGCTGTGAGCAGGCTGAGCTGAACCTTCCTCCCCAGTACAGAGGGCATCAGCGTGCCCCATGCTAACCCACACAGATGTCTTTCCAGCACAGTCACATCAGCCTCCTGGGCAGCTCCTACATACTAATTTTGGCTTGGCATGTTTTTAATAAAAATGAATCATGACAGCAACTGGCAAGTGTTCCACAGCTGCTGCTATCCACACTAACAGCCCAGGAAAATGAACACGGCCTGTGCACACCACTCAGCGCCTTCATTCCCTACTATCACCTGCAAGTTAGGTGTAGGCATTGAGGCTGCCACTAACACTTGCTGCAGCAGCTGCCCAATTCCCCAACACACTGGATGATTCTGCAGATACCCGCTGGGCATGGGAGACAGTGTTTTGAAGACCAAATGTGAGCTTTTAAGATCTCGTTGGCAAGAGACATGCTCTGCCACCTCCCTTCCCCACCAGTCATGGATATAGCATAAAACCTCCCTGCTGGATCCTGTTCTGCCACAGGTTTCATTTCTGCCTCCTTAAAGCTCTGCAACCACAGCCAAGCAAGGACAGGAACTGCAGTGCTCCCAGTAAGGGGAACAGAAACTTCTACCAGGTGGACTTTCCCCAGTTCATACCTCTGATCCCAACTTGTTCCTCCAGCTCCTCTCCCAGCAACCATGCACTTCAGTATTGGTGATGTGCAGCCTGCAGAACTTCGAAATTATTAAATGCTAGTACTGCCTGAACAAAGACAGGTTTTAGAAAAACAAAACAAAAAAATCCCACATAACTGGGATTTAGCTGCATAAAGTGTCTTTAAGAGTTAAGATAGAATAGGGAACAAAGTCTATTTGGCCCTATTGATTCACTGTTTGTTATCTGCACCTGGCTATAAGGAAAGGGTCATGTTCACCCAATATTTAGCTTCTTCTTGTGCAAACCTGAATAGCCACTTTACTCACACTTTTTCTCTCCTCCCTCTTCCAGAATACAGCAACAGGAAACACTCCCCAGCTTGTGCAGCCACACCAAGCTGAGGGACACACATCCCAGGAGGCAGCGAAATCACTGCGTGACACCCCAGAAAGAGGCAAGTGCTGAGCAGCACGTCCATGGGCCAGCCCGCAGCTCTCAACAAAAGGAGCCTCTGTTCCCTGGTGGCTTTCAGCACGGCTGTGCCAGAATCAACAGGAATCCATTCCAGCAGCACTAGGAAACAGGACAGGGCAGGAAAGAATAGGCTGGGCTGGTCCTATCTTCTGTGCACCTCTGACTTGCACAGAGTGGAGCTGAATGTCGAAGGGACCTGGGCACTTAAAAAGGGTACCACCCAAAAAACCTTCAGGCACTGGCTAGTAGATGTGGAAGCCATCTTCTGTAGACAGCTCATATATACAAAACATACAAAGTACTGCTACCTAAGCACTTCCAGGTGAGACATCTGATGGTCACAGTTTCCAGGGTGAAAGTTCTGCTCTAATTCATCCTCTGCGAGATAGAACAGGACTTTCCTTTGAAGTATATTCTCCAGCACAGGTGAATGGAGCACCCCCTCCACCATCATTTCCAGAACAGAGCTATCCTGCTTGGGGGATGTAAAGAAAATTTGCCTTGGACTGGAGAATTTCCCAAAGAACAGAGTCAACAGTCTTTGGTGAGGCCACAGTTTCATGAATACCTAAAGCTTTCCCAACAATGCCACTGAAAAAGTCTGAATTTCCAGCACTCTTTCCTGCCTCTACATCACTGTCTCCCTTTGTGCTAAACCAAGAATCTGAGTGATCATATACTGAACATGATTGAGAAATGAATCTCAAATAAAAATAGCAACACAGACTGGGTTAAAAGTAACCAATGGTTTCTGATGTCCTAGCCTGACTCAGAAGGGGTGGAACTTACTTTTGCAGCAGCAGTGTCTACTTAGGGCCTCTTACACAAGTGTTGAGCCATTGATTTCACTAAGTCCCACCAACTCTGAGGGTGGATCTTTGGCTAAAGGACTAGATTCAGTGACTAGGCAGTTTGAGCAGAATGTTCAAACTGTGTCTACCCATTAAGTCCCTGGAAAACACCAAGGTAGACACTTGACAAATTTGTATTTCAACAGAACTAAAAATTCACTAATTTCTAAAGAAGCCTTTTTCTATTTCAAAATAAGCCAGTGAATTGGCATTTCAAAAATTTTTAAACTCTTAGTTATATAAAGGAGATGCAGATAAACTCATTCAAACCCAAAGTATTCTAGGAACAAGATTATTTACTGAGGACGCAGAACGCATCCAATGTTCCCAAGAAAACTGGAAAACTTAAGGGAAGGCAAAATTTAGAATCCAGAGGTTTCATGAACTCAGTACCATATCTACCACATGCCCCTCATTTAGGTATAGTAAGTACCAAGAGTAACACCAAGGTATTACTGAGCAGGAAATGCACTCCAAATATTCAGGGTCCCTAATTCCATAAAACCACTCCAGAGCACAGATACTACTGCACATTGCCCCTGGTATGTTATTTCCTCAGTAACAATCACAGTCCTATTATTAAATGCAGGCTAGGATCAAAGGGGCAGTTTCATTCGGATTCTGGTGTTGACTGCACAGCTGCCATAGGTAAAGGTTAAAGATGCCAGGAAGAGAAAGAAAAGATACAGCAAGAAGGATCTAGAACAACAACTAAATAGTGTCTTGCTGTGGAACAACACAGATCTTGAGAAAGATGCCTTAGCTTGGAAAAGGAAGGCTTGTCTGTGTTTTGGCTGGTCTAGAATTACAGGACAGCAAATCCAAAGAGTGAGTTGTTTGAAGTGACAGCTTAAGTTTTTTCCAAGAGTAGGAAAACAGTCATAGCAGGGACACTTCTTCCTACAACAAAAGGGAGCTGGGCATACAGAGGCATGATCAGGCTCCAAGGGCTTCCCCTGGATCTCACTGGGAAACCCCTTCTTGGTAGCTGTCTGATGAGGGCATCCAGGCCATTAAGCACTTGGCGTCCTGCCAAGTACAGTGATGGCTGGAGATTCCTGTATGGGATTGAAAGGAAGTTGTGATTGGAAGGAGGAACTTTAACGACATCCAGCTGGTGCTATCAAGGAGTTAGGTGCTCTGCTAAGCAGATGAGAGAAATGTGACAATCAGAACTGATCACCAATATCTTGTGAAGCATAAGGATCCAGCTGCAGCTGTTTTTCCACACGCAACTACCAGTGTGCATGAAATGCTAGGACATCTTCCTCTGAAACAAACACAGCACCTTCTTCTGTATCAGAAGAAACAAGGATATCACACAAAAGCACTGGGACTGTCCCAGCACGCTGCAAGCACAAAACAAAACACACTCTCTCTCATCTCAGGCTTCAGAGCAGGGATGTAAATAAGCCAAAGACACTTGCTGAAAGCAGGCAGTCTGTCTGTGCCAATCTTCACCACTACACACAACACGTGCCTAATAAATTTCTGCTGCAGAGAGCAGGGCAGCCTTATTTGCATCGGAACAGCACTGTCAGGAGGCAAGCAGGCTGTGTGCAATGTCTTGTTGCACGTATGTATATATTCTAACATTTTTTATTTTTTTTTACCCCACCACAGAATCATTTCCTCTTCATCGTTTGCAGATGTCAGAATGAGACCTCTAGAGAAAAGTCACCTCCCTGTGCCTATACAAGGAGTCCGAAATAACGGTACAAAGGAACCATAAATGACATGTAGGCCAATACTCAACATTAACATTCACTACAGAAGGAATGGAAAAACTGTCACAGTTCCTTTGAAAATCTGGAAATGCTGGACTGAAAAATGGCCTTTGTCACAGATGCTATGTTTGATTTTGGTACAAATCGTGATGCTTTTCTGTATGTTTACCTTACCTTTCTATTGCAGTGGGATAGTATTCTCACACAACCCTTGAGGAGGCAAAAATCAAGTGCATGATTTCACAGCTCCTGAACATGGATCCTTAACACTGCTGACACCATTATGTAATCATTAAACACTTGCAAGATAAGATTTCTGACACATAGGCAAGCCTAGCCATTGCTGGAGGAGACAAAGATGTCAGTGATGTTCCTGGCTCTCTTTCAGCCCTCCAGGTTTCAAGAACTGGATGATGGTAAAGGCAGGACAAAAAACTGCTTACGTTTGCAACCTTGAGTCAGCTTTGCACAGGCTGAATCTCAGCTGCACAGGTTCTTTTCCTTCTGCAAAGCAAGGACACCAACTGTTAAGTGAAAACCAGTCTAAAGGGTTCTAAAGAACATTCCCACATGGTAATTCTCAGAAGACGTGTGATCTACTGCTTGAGAGAGACAAGATTGAAGTATGCAGGATTACAGATATTAGTCCCAAAATACACTAACACAGGTAAATACACTATAGTTTCTCCAAGCCTCTCACTTTTTTGCCATCCATGGGTTACTAACTAGAACCAGTTTTGAGGCCCAAAGAAATGAGTTGCATCAGGCCAGCACGCCTCATGGACAAAACACAAAGATGGGGGAACTGACTGACCTCACATCATCTCCTCCCTGCAAGACTCTCCCAGAGCAGGAGAGGATATCCTGACTTGCACACCCCCCTTTTTTTTTCCTCTTTACACAAATGGCAAAATCAATCCAAGCCATCCCTGACTGCCTGCTAGAAGAAACACTAGAGAGAGTGACAGCAACAAACAGAAAGCAAATCAAGGAATTTTAATAAGGAAGCAGTAGAGCCAGACAGCACAGGCAGCAGAAACCATTATACATGAATTCTCATCTCTCAGCCTGTCACCATGAAAACAGATTCTGTTTTCATACATCTTTCTCACGTTTCCCTCCACTTGTTAACATTCCTGCTTATCCTGGTCACAGCTTCAGGATAACACTAAAAATCTGTCCAGGTTGGCACACGTGAGTGGCGTTAGTAGAAGAGCTACTATTACCACTGGGGACAATATTCTATGATTAAAAATATTGCCAGAAGGTTACTACAGTCAGAAAATTAAGGAAGTGGCAGCAGGAGGGAAGAAATGAAGGAAGAATTTCTTCACTCACCACATGATCCCTTTTCTGTATTTTAATCTTCATCATCCAGAGACTCTTTACACATGAGCACTTAAATCTGGCTCAAGAGTCTACACACCTTTCACATCCCAGGTTTCCCTTCCCCATGTCCTCCCCAGCTACTTCACCACAGAAAAGATCTTGTCTTGGAGGTGGTGGGGAGAGGGAGCAGGGAAGGAACAGGAAGGGCTTAGATAAATACAGCCCAGCTCTGATAAGCAACCCTACAATAACAAACCAGAGCAGTTGAACAATACACTGCCTGAAAAGGTTCCCCGCACTCTAGCTTTTTTTTTTTTTTAAATAAATAAATAAAATGGAACATAAGTCAAGTCTTTGCTTTTACAGTGTATGATGGAGTTGAAGTTTAAATCAAAAAGACATATCTGAGTGCCACAGATCCATTAACAAGGGGGAAGAGAGAAAGAAGTTCTGAATGTTGCAGACTTGGAGCTTGACAAATTCACCTCCAAAAACAAGTACTTGTTTCACCTGTTGAGGAGAAAAATTCTTTTCTTTCTGTTCTCCACTCCATGAAATAAAGGCATTAGTCATCCCTTGAAGAGGACACCTAGTTCCTCAGCATCAGGAGTCTGAAAAACACAATAGCTGTATTTTTCTCCGGCCCCATAAAAACTTGTCCCTACTCATTCTGACTAAAAATATCCATCAATGCTTTTGATACACTTCCACATCTACAGCATGACTGTCTTCAGATCCATGCCATCCCCAGGCTTGAAGAATTTGCTGCAGGATGCCTCCCTCAACAGAGCCGTCAGCTGTCCCTTTGCCTCCTCCTGCCCATCACCAGAGGTTGGCAGGCAGGTACAAGAGTATCTCAAGAAGGACTTTATTTCCAAGGCCTGCCACTCCACTGACCCATCCTGGTTTTCATTCACAGCCCCATTCATGATTATGAAACTTTAACTCATGCAGGAAACCAACTTGTATTACTGTTACTGTGCTGGACCAGGGGTACACATATCTGTCTCCAGGGCTCTGAGGACAGACATGGTTAGTGTCACACAGGCAGACCCTGCCAAGCTCAGCACTAGTGTTAAGAGCCTGTTCAAGGGCAGGACTCAGTCCCTACAAACGCATGCTCCAGAAAGGCAAGGCAGATCATCACTCTCTAGGGATTTCTTTGGCAATCCCTTTCTTTCCTGTCTTGAAGTAGCACTTTAAGTAAGAACTGGTACTACTAGTGTCACTTCCCCTGCAGAAAGTCTCATTTCCTCCTCTGGAAGCCCCATTCCAGCTTTCACTCTCTCCTGTTCTTCATTACCCCCTAGTACCATTCAGCTCCCCAAAATAAATTCAATCCTTCTACACAATCAGATCTCCTTGGACCAGAAGTTTTGCATTCCCTTCCTCAAAGTTTGTACAAATTCCAACACACTGTTGTTCTAAGACATTTAACATAAAAGATTTCTGATGGCCAGATCATTCCTCCAGTCCCCCATGCTGAACACAGCCTCCTCTGTAGACCACAGAGATGGGCAACTCATCAACCCTGCCCACTGGTACAGAAATCAGGCTGCTGCACAACATCTAACGTGCCTTCCATTTGTGATCCCAGTGTCCCACCACACTGTTACTCTTACACCACAGGAGAGAGATAGAGCTAGAAAATAGAGAAGTTTTAGAGCAATTCCAATTTATCTGCACAGATCTAGATGGACAGAGAATCCTTTATTCTTTCCACATTTTATTCCAGAAGACTTTACGAAGTACCTCAAACGCCACCACAACTCACTAGCGACAATTTTAATGACCCAGCTTCCCACAGAAGCACCTTGCTATCTGGCTTCTCAAGCTCTCCAAGGCAGGACAGTTTCCCCAGATATGTTTCTTTGGTTTACTTTTTCACAAGCAGACTGTGCAGTTCCGCATAACAAGTCTGCCAACTCAAATTCACCTCCCAAGTACCTCTCCCTTCCTCCAATTATCCATCAACTCCCATTAATCCACCCTCCTGGATAATCAGAGTAATGCTCTTTAAGCATATAACTATGTATGACAGGGTAAAGCCACTCTCTGTCTGCAAGCTGTGTTAGAGGGCATGGTGACCCTGCAGGTAATGTAATTGGGAATATTATGCTCCAGAGCGTCCAAATAGTCCACTTACGGAGCCATCTCCTCAGAACAGGACATGAGCACTGCAGAAAGGGCACTTTTGCTGAAAGAGTTGCCTGGGATACCTGGCTGGATAGCAATTACTGCAGTCCTGAATTGAGTGTTCCCCCTCCCTCTTCCCCAGTCACTCTGGGCATCCTGGCACCTAATTAAGAGTGACTTTGGATGAATCATTTATCCCTGTATGGAAGAACATCATCTTGAGAAATGCTAGCAGCAGCACCTTCTCCTCCTTCCCTGGTAAGCTGTTCAGGTCACTGACATCCATACTGCACAGCACCTGTCAAAGTCAATACATTGGGATACTGAAGGAGAAGCCACCGGGCTCTTTACCATATCAACAAACAGCTTTTCTGAACATTATCCACTGCCTGGTAGCACTTTAATTTGAGCAGGGACTGAATGAGGCTTTAGCACCCATTGCAGAAGAAAGCACACTGGTGCAACATGACCCAGTAGAAAAGGAAAGCCACTGTTAACATCTGCCAAATACCATTAAATTAAATGAAGGTGGCAACATCATTTTACCTTTTCTTTTGTCCCAGAAAGAGAATCAGTTAGATTTCATTAATCTGTGTGGCTGTGGTGTCACTCCCCTTTACTAGAAGCAGATCACAGCTTACGACATGCAGGAACGGGCTGGGACAGGGAGACACTTTCATTCATGCCTGCCAGCCTGAGAGATGAGATTTACTGTGAATTCAGCCCAGGAATCTGACAATCAACGGTAAAGACAAAGGGTTTTGTTTTTTTTAATTTGACAGCAACAACTTATTTTTGCTGCCACTTACATTAAAAAGAAAATGAAACAAAATCAAATGTGGGTGATGAAAGAGCCTTACCTGTTAAGACAGCATACTAAGCTTAAAGATGTGGTTACTTAAATACAGTTAAAAATCCCTCAAGCAACTTTCAGAAATTACCAAGACGTAGCACGAACCTCTTTGCAACTGCTCTCACAATAACAAAAAGGTGAGTACAAGTGGCAGGCGGGCCCACCACCACAGCAACAAAAAGCTGGCTGTGGAAACAGGTGAATATTAGTTGTTTGATCTAAACTGAAACCTGATCGGAAACGAAGATCCATCTTAAAAATCTGTATTCGTTGTTGCAAGAGAAAATTAATGCACCTTCTATATTTCTAATATCAGCCTTTAGAAGAGCAGCTTTTCACAAGAAAACAGCCATACTGGCAGTTTAGGAAAACACACGGTACATCGCCAGGATGCAAGAGCTATTTTCCTCAAGGCAATTATACAGCATGTTTACAAAAACACACAAGTTCTCCAGATGTTTGCAAGCATTATCTCTTACCACCTTTGCACACAGCAAATCAGGTAAGCTGAAAGGTTCTCTCACATATATAACAAACCACAGGCTCAAACCAACCATCTTCCTTCACACAAAGGGCACTTAGAAGAGGAACAAGTCTTGAATGTGTGAACTGGCTGGGGCCCCGGTATGCATATAGCACTGACCAAAATCCTAACATTTCAGGACTTTTTTATGTGAAAATTTTAGCCCCTCGACTGTCTGCAACATTTTAGATTGCTATTCCCTCCCTCTCCACCCACAGTTTCTGCAGTTTAGCTTCTAGCATCATTCAAGCCTAAATTAAGTCACAATACAGCAGGAGTGGTGCTGTGACAGGCAGTACAGAAAAAGCAATTTCTCTTTTGACATGACATCCTAGCTTGGTCTCTGCAGTCACACTGTGCTATGCTCACACACTTGGGTGCAGTTCAGTGATTAACTGATTCAGTTGTGTTCATGTTGCTCCTCTGTACTTCCTTCATTTCTTTAGGTAACTTTGTGCTATGCCTGCCCTGTACATTAGATACAACCCACACACTAAGCTTGTACCCAGTGTAACTTCAACAGTAGGTTCTCAGCTATAACCAACAGTATACAAGAAACAGAAACAAGAATTATTTCTTGCTTTTTTTCTTCCTTAGCTACACCTGTGTTCCCACTCCCTCATCCACCCCCTAACATTCAACTGATACATCATCTTCTCTTCAGGTCTAACTCACTGTGTTATTCAGTGGACTTTTTCCCCCTCCTGTAAGTGCATGAGCTTGTCTTGCTTTATGAAAGTTTATTAGGAAAACATATTGGGGTTTATGTATCTTTTCCTTCGCTTAACAGACTTTAGTAGTTAAAAAAAAAAAAAAAAGGCATTGATATCACCCTCTTCTACCCTTTACTCTTCAGATCCCCATTTATCTTTAAGAACATGGAAATATCCCGATGCTTTCTCACCACCCAAGCTTCTAAGAATAAAGGCAAACCCTGGCAAATGTCATTTAGACCTCACTTTCAATTTTTTCCTCATCTATTTTATAACCTTCAGTTAGAGGTTTCAGACAGTCCAAATATCAAGGAAAGAGAATGTAAAATTAAGAAGTCAGGTGCTAACTATGGGTCTAGTTGAGCTGAGCTGGGATATAGGCCAATGTCCCAGCTAAGGCATCAGCCCACTGCCCTGTGGTCTTGGTGACTCAGCCATACTTGCACTGCGTCAAACATGAGCTTCTTCCCCTTTATCCTTATCTTGAGGCAGATCCTCTCTTGAGCACCCTGGACTGCTAGTCTTTCCCCTGTCCCGTGTTGCTGCCCCTCTAGTACCCCATTCAGGATTTACTACCAAATGCATCTATTTCTGAGGAGAGACTTGAAAGAAAAACAGGTAAAGCAGCACAACCAGGGGGATGGTAATGGGGCAGCTGCACACAGAAAGGAGAAGAAAAGGAGCACCTGGAGATAACACATCTCAGTGGTAGATGCAGTTTAAGAGTGACGTGAAACTGCTGCCCCAGTGGGAGTAGTTGGGGTCAGTTCAGACTGTTGGTCTGACAACACAGGATTTTATCTACAGGAGACTCACACAAAGTGTTCCGGCAGCAGGTGCACAGAGCAGGAAACAGGGCAGCAGGAAAAGCATTCCAAAGTGGTAACTTCTTCCACCAGAACAAACCCAGAGCCAGAAGCAAGCATCTACCTCGAGAAATGTCGGAGATTAAGAATCTTAAGAGCTTAAGCCAGAGTTTTCAGACTTTGAATGCTTTAACCTTGACACCTTAAGTACATGGTCTGATACCAGAGGTGCTGAAAACTCCCAGCTCTTTGCACATAGTCTCTATTAGGGTCATCTTAACTGTTCAGCTTTGGGTTTTTTGAGTTAGGGGTGCATGAGCTGCACACATCTGCCACATAACTGCCCGAGAGACAGACCACTGAACACAGAGCTTATGTCAATCCGTGCAGCCAAGCCATCTTGGCCGTATTCAGCTGTATGCCTAACTCATGACATTCTGGGCTATTTTTCTTTCCCACTTACTCAAAGCGGGCAGGTAAAGAAAACCTGAATTCCCCAGAATTTCTGCTTTTCGGCAAACCAGAGACTGGGGAGAATATGTATCCACCAATACTGTGAAAATAATGAAGCAGGAAATAGCAAAAGTCTCCAAGAAAGTAGGTAAATTTCCACCCTACCTTCTGTCTGCTCCAGCCTTAAGCAGATACAAAATCGGAGACTAAAAAAAAAGTGGCCACAACTGCGGAGCTGGACAGTAGCTACATCATAGCTCTGTAGTTAATAAGGCCAAATGACATCACTTAATTCAGCTGGCATCAATGTGACATTCCAGGCAATGGGACTTCAGCAACATCAATGTCTATTACTTGGGTTAGCATTTAACACAGCTTAATGAAACCCTATCTATAGCCAACAGTAACACTAGTAAGAGGAACAGATAGCATAAATAGTGCTATTTACACAAATCCCCCTTCTCAAGTCCTCTGCCTCCTCCTCTGCAATGCTCATTTTAAAAGCTGACACATTTGCAAGTATTTTTATTTTTACACAGGCCCTAATGCAAAATGAAGCAACCAAACTGGGACAAGACGTAAAAGGCAATTTGGGGCCATGGCTGAGCTGGAGAAAGAGATAAAGGAGCAGGTGTGCGCTAGGAGGGAGAGGGGCAGCAGAGCTCTTATAAGGCAGAACGATGTGAGAGAGGGACTCCAGAAGGGACGGGCTGGATCCAGAGCCCTTAAGAGGCAAGGAAATTTCCTGTACGGGTTCACAACCACTTTGCTGAACAAGGATGCGAGTTTATCAAATACAGGACAGATCTGGAACACATAACGTGCATGATGGGGTAAAGGGAAAAGACATGGACATTTGGATTAGCTGTTGGAACTCCCTGACCTAGAGGGAGATAGCTGCAAGAGCTCAGACATGGGGTAAAGATTTAGGAATGGTGCCCTCCACAGCCAGATTGGGTTACCAAGTGTGGCTTGTACCATCGAAGTGGGAACATATGGAACAAGATAGATAATCAGTGCTTGTTAGTTCTTCCCAAGTGGCTTTTGAACTGCTCTTCTTCCTTTCCACTTGAGAGGACTGCTCCTACTTCAGAAGAGCTGAAGGATGAGTAACAGCATATTTGAGAACTGGGCTTGATGGGCCAAGTTCTCCTGCTGAGAATGGGTGTAAGCCCACCAGCTGCTTTTCCAAAGGACTTGCTGAGAATCTGGGCCACATGGTCTTCGGAGAGGAAAGGCACCACAATTTGCTCCCCAAAGACTCCTCAAAAATTAATGCCTCAACTGGAGACTTAGAACTGACAGCTTAGAAGACATTCCAGCTAAAACCACCTCAGTTCCAAGACAATCACGTTCATCCAGCACAGCAACACAGCTCTTTTCACCTCTTATACCCAGAGTCTCATCATAAGGGTATCCAGCCCTGATAATGCACACTTCCTTCCTCAATTAGATATGTTCACCAAGGGTCAGGGAATAAGGACGGGAAAAGTCTCCAGCTTGGCAAAAACTTCCAGTCTAGCAACTGACTCTGATACCCATTCAGAGACAAGTCCCAGACCATAAGCAATTGGATGCAATGTACCTCTACAGAGCTCTGTGATCGACAGAGCACATCACCCTTCTTTCTCTGACCCTCTCGCTCCCCCCCCCGACACCACAGTCTCCAAACCCTTCTCTCCCAGTCCTGCACACACAACTGCTATTCCTCTCCAAAGAAACCCAATCTCTTTTTCCAATTTCTTCAGCTTATGTATTTTCCTTAAAACTTTGCTGTTCAAAAATAGCCCTGCACTCTTCCCTACAAAACCATCCTTACCAAACGTCTGCAAAATTATCTGAAGCCCCTTTTAGTTCTCCTGGAATACAGAATTTTATTGAAACAAGAAGTATCTTAATTAACTGAAACTGTCCAATATTTACATTGGAATTGTTTCAGGATAGGGAATGGCCTTTTTTGGTAATATAGAATACAACCACACTGCAGATACTAACAAGTAATCATCCTGCCTGTATGCTTGACAAGGGAAATATTATCAGAGTGGGTACATTCTTTCAATGGCTCAAGTTTAGTAACACACAGCTAGGCTTGGCCTTTTGCAATGGCTCTTCTGTCTAAGACCGAAAAGAGAAAAGTCCCTAGTATTCTCCTACTGGGTAAGTCGATTCAGTACACAGTCGTTTCACTCCTCTGCTGAGGAACCCATACCCTAAGGAGCCTTTCAGTGCAGAAACCAAGTGCATTTCTCTGTCTGAATGAATTTAAACTTTTCCTGAGCACATTTCTCTCACAGAACCTGCCAGCCCTCTCACTAGATTTTTTCCAAAATGTCTTTTCAAAGCAACCTTTGAAACTAGCTGTCCCCATCACAATAACTCAATCCTCTCTTTGTTCTCGTGTCAGGATCAGCATTTGGACCAGAGGGGTCATGCTGTACCCACAGCAAGAGGGAAAAGAAAGTATCTCCCCAAGATACTGCTCAACTGCCTGAAAATTCAAAAGTAATGAGCCAAATGTCCAAATTCCAGGAAAGGAATTCCCTGATTTTTTTTTTTTAATATACTATTTTTTCTCCTCAAGTTTTTGCCCTTTCCCCCCCCACAATGGCTGAGAAAGTGGGAATGGAAATAATGTTGGTCCTTTCGCACTCAGGCTCCCAGAGCTGGTAGGATCAAAAGACTTCCTATAACATGGAAGAATGGGTAACATTACCCACAAGGGTACTAGAGAGCTACAGGACCAGTATTTCTGTTAAGGAAAAAGATCTACATTTTCTTAAAATGACAATCTTTAAACCTTATTCCATATACATTTGTCACTGGCACCATTCCAAATAAATTCAGTGGGATTGAATTGCTCATTCACTCTGCAAGTACCTTCAAACTCAGCTCTCAGTTGATCAAGTCACATGTTATTTCTGATCTGATAAAATGTGCAATCAGGCCAAGCAGCATAAGGGCAGGGGAGGGGAGAAAAAAGAGGAAAGAAAAAGAAAAAAAAAAAGGCACAAACACTTTTAGCTGTGTTTTCAAACACAGTAGTTACTGTACCATTGAAGTTCCGTTTCTCTCCCTGCAGGCAAACAAGCATTGCAGTTCTGTCTAATACAATTTCAAAGCAGAGTATTAGCAACTGCCTGGTGAAAAATGTTTGTACTTCAGCTATATCAACCTCTAATCTCCCTCCTGAAAAGTTAACTTTGAAAAGAACCGAAAAAATAGCGTGGCTCTTAAAGCAAATTTAACAGAAAATTCTAAACCTACTTAAAATAAACAAACCAAACATGATCAATGAAGAATTACCAAAAATGTAATTATTTCAGAAGAGGTTACCAGCTTTCAGAATCTGCATGTCAAATTCTTGCAGAGAGGCCAGTACTTCAGATTTTGATATCTATGTATCATTAAGAGATTAAACGCACCCTATGGTTTTCACAGGGGGATTAGTCGTTAAGTACTGCGTTCCTCCTTATTGGTGAAGTTTGCACTTGCCATCCTGCCTGGCAGCCTATATTAAGAACAAACTGCCACTCAGACTTCTCCTTTCTGCTGAAGAAATGGACAAAAAGAAAAGCAACACGGTCTGGTTTTTGACTCTCCTAACTGCACCCCTCTGAAATGCTGGCTTTCAAAGCCTTTAACCTGCCAGACACAGGTCTGAGCATAAGTTTACTCCAGCACAGCCTAAATAGTAGAAAAATCTATGTTATACGTGCGTACTTGCAGAGGTCTGCACAAACACAGCACCGATTCCTTATTTCATAAAGCTGCCTTATGGCGATACTGTGAAATCTGTGCCTAGGTCTGTGTAATGGTCCAAGCTCTGGCTTCCAAGTCTTCCTCAAAGCATAGCTAGTGTCCAAACCCTTCCTGAATGCAAGGTCCCAACATAATTAAGGAGAAACTTAGAAAAAAAAGTGGGGGAGGGGGAAGACGGGAAAAAAAAAAATAAACAATTGTACAACCTATTCAGGCTGGACAGTTTCTGTTCCCATTTACCAGGGCTGTTCCTTCAGACCACACAACTACAAATCTAAAGTGAGGTACTCACTGAGAAGCAGCTAAGAAATAAAAATATGCAAGCAAGTTGACACACTGAAAACATAACCCGAACCATAAATTAATCCTTAATCATTACTCCTGTTTTCTGCTAATAACTATATTTCAAATTTTTCTCCCGGAACGTAGGATGAGACCTATCCTACAGTACCTGCCAGCTTTGTGAAGAGTAAGCAGCTTCAGAGGCTAGCAAGCCAGGAGATGTTCCCAGGGAACCTGAACTGAGTTCCATCAGTCATTTGCAGGCATCTGCTGAAAAAACACCAGCCAAGATTTATTCATCCCTTGCACCACTGCCAACAGTTCAGGCAAATCTGCAGAGGTGCCTCACTCCAGTCCCGACAGTATTAAATAGTCAACTAACACCATATTTAAAATTCATTTTAACTAGCAAGACAATATAAATGTAATTTCTTCTCTCTTTCAACCCCTTCCTGTGAGAGATGCCCCCTTTTAGCTCAGCACTACGAATGCCAGAATGGTACAGGTTTGCTGACACTCACACGTTCAACATTGCAGTTGTCGGAGAAAGCAAATATGCAGTCTCTCAAGAGACAGCTAAAATAAAGCACAGGCTTATGTCAAAACGGACCCTGATGCACTATTCCACCTACCAGCAGCTCTCTGAGGAAGCTTTACTCAAATTTTAATATTTGTTCCCATCTCATTGCTCTGGGGTGGAGAATGCACAGTCTCCTGGTCAACATTAACAGACTTAAAACAGAAGCAGCCGGTCTGCACCCCCTGAATTTGCCAGCCCCCTTAAGGAGCTGAGCTGGGGCAAGTTGAAGACGATAGGGCTACAAGTCTGTTCTGCTTGGGCAAATTGAGTCTATCTTCATGATAGTGTCAAGTTGACAGTACAACACTTCTGGGAAGATGGTCTGATTCCTGCATGTATAGGTAGACAGCCAGGACTGTAAGACGATCCTTGCAAAGTTGCAGAACTCGCACAGCGGGCAGCTCAGGTGTCCGCTCGTCATCACAACAAAGGAAAAAAAATAGTCACTTTAATACCTGTCAACGTAAGCTACCCTCTTGTCACTCCAGAAGTTTCTAGAACCAGAGCATCATTTGGTCCCAAGCAACAGGGTTTTTTCTCTCTGTTCAAAGAGTCAGGATCAAAGGAAAACTTGCATTATTCCCAAAGACCCCAGTCCAGCTAGATGCTGGACACTTCAGGCTGCACACAGCTTTCCTCAAATGGCTTCGCTGTCCACATCACCTGCTAGTCACATGCCAAGAACATTTGTGATGCTTCAAAAACCATTTGTGCCTGGAAACACAAAACCTTGCTTAACAATCATCATGCACGTTGGAGGGAGAGGACAGACAAGTTTGATGACATCCCCCTGACAGATTAGTTCTGTAACTCTATCCTTCCTAAAGCCTCAACAAAAGTCTTCGCTGAAAAGAGATCTTCCAGAGCCTGCTTTATGAGCCTGATCTCACAAGAACTGCACTGAAGAGGACTGTCTCCAAGACTAGAATTTACAGGGAAGATCAAGTGACCAGGAATAGAGCCCAGGTCTCTTCCAAACAGCAAATTCATCCATCCCTGAGATTCTGCTTCTCCAAAGACATCTGCTGTCAATATCCAGACAGAGGGGCACCTTCAGTAGGGCACTGTAAGTACCCTGCCAATCAAACCATTGGATGGGCAAGAAAACATGTGGAGCCTGGTTTCCTATTTCACCACCTCCTTGTCCCATGCAGATTATCTGATACCCAGTAATACAATCTGAGCTCATACTGGAATCATCTGTACATTAGGGACATTACTTCAGATATCTCTACTCTACTCAGTGTCTATATTCCAGCAACTTTTAGGCACAAAGTATCTTTCAGACTCTGTCACCCAAGCCTGCATTCTTGAAAAAACAAGCTGACAGATATTTAAGAGCCCTTTCCTTGTTATCTGGGGACTACTCCAGGAGAAAAAGAAAAAAAAAAAAAAAAAAGAAGAAAGAAAGTTTCATATCAGATCAGCAAGAGAACAACTGTTGTAGCTCTTCAGGCTATCTGTACTTCACCGGCACAACAAGGCAGATTGCCACCAAACCACCCTACCCTGTGCAAAGCCAAGCAAAAAATCACAGAAGCTTTGACGATACAGAAGGATCCTAAATTAAAAACAATAAGGAACTTCTCGCAAGCAGGTAGATGCTACACTTCTCAAAAGGAGAACTTTCTGCGTCTACCATTTATATTTACATTCATTTAATGCCTCCCTCCCCATCTGCAGAGGTTCTACAGACCAGGTAGCCTCCAACAGCTGAATCCTGAAGATAGCTGTATTTAAACCTGGTTTAAGGTTCTTGGGTGCTGCTCACTGGTTTAGACTCCTGTTTCAACAGGGCTGAGATTTCATTCTAGGTGTTCTCACCCACCATGCACTGCCTCTTGGAGCATGTCTTCAGAGGAGGAAAGAAGTCTTATCAGAGCAAACTCAAAATGCAAGCCATACCTTCTGCAAACCTTGTTCCACCCAAATCACAACCTCCTCAAGTACAGCAAGAAATTACAAGGGGAAAGAAATAAAGCATAATGTTTGTTCTGGGAAAGGAAAAGATCCTTTCCATACACAGTCTCTGCTACTACAATTGTTACATGGGACAAATTAACTGGAAAAAGCATTGGGACATCAGGCCACAGCAGCCTGCCAAAAGCAGTCCTCCACCTTCCTTTTTAGGTCCAGTATCCTTGGTTATTTTTCCCCGCTGGGTTGCAAACGCTTTAGTGAAGCCTTTGGTTTACTGGCATATAAATCTTTTTTTTTTTTGCACTGTAGCAGGCAAAGAACAAGCATCAGCAAGCCTGGCTACCGACAGCTATGTTGAGTCTTGTTCTGTGAGACTCCAGACTCCAGCCTCCTTGGACTGTGCCACCAGAAAAGAGCAGAACTAACAGAAGGTTTAATCAGGGAAACATTGCAAACATAGATGTAAGCATTGATGGGATATTTACAAAATAAACCAAGGACAGAAAGTGACATCTTATGGTAACACAGCAAGTCAGTGGCAGAGTCCACAACATAAATGATTATCCCCTAAAGCAAGGGAGTTTGGATGTCCAAACTAAACTTTGCGAGGTCCTGGAACAAAGCCTTCCCCTTTTTTAGGGACAGATAGGGATAAAAGGGGATGCAGTTTGTTGGTACACCAGAGTAAAAACACAAAAAAATATGACAGCCTATTCATGTCACAGAACACAGACTCTTCATTTTGCCCGGCTTTGTAATTAAAAGAGAGCAAGAGATAGCCACTCCTACAGGATAGGAATGTCCCACGCTCAATCTAAGTCTAGAAGGGATAAAATAAGTTCATCCCTTTCTAGTCCTCTGCACACAAAAAAAAAGCTCCAGAGGAAAAACACCTTTCTAATGTCAAAGTTACAATTCCATCTCTTCTGATGTGCCTATTAATCTGTATGCAATTGAAATTGTCAGTCGGTGCCCGCACAGCCAGTACAATCTTCCTACCTTGACCCCGAATCTCTTCCTAACCTCGTGGAGGAAAGCAAAAACCTTGACCATGTGACAAGGCCTCTCACTGCAGCCAAGCAACAAAACCCCAATCCAATTGCTCCCTGAGCTCAGCCCCTTCCTGGAACCCCACAGGAGTTACCCCTGCACCAGGACTGCATCAAGTCAGCAAGACACTGTTTTATTTGTTCAAAGCAGAAACATTTGTGCCTGTGCAGACTGACACATCCAGAAACATGACATCCTTCAAGACAAATGAGAAGTGTGGAAATTGGAGAGATTTTTAAAAATTTCAAAAGTATAAGATAAAAACTCAACCTGTAGCAGAAACATAAACTTTAACCAAGATGATGGATAACAGATATAAAGAAAAAAACCTTCAAATCCTTGCAGTCAAAGTTTAAAAGAGCTTGCGAACACCAGACTCTCTCCAAGACACTATAACATCAGAGGCATTATAACTTTACTCCATTTTAAGACATTTAGAATTATAAAAGGTTCAGAACTCAACATATCAGTCTGAAAATTCTTCTGCTAAATACAGGGTGAACAAAGCATGACTTTCAGCCTAAATCTCCTAATTGTTAATTGCAAAGGATGGTATATGAGTTAGCAACAGTTGCATGGGTCCTTTCTGCTAGATGGGTTCCTCCAGACAGAGGCATCAACCAATTTGATACATCTCACTGGACAACGGGCAGATTATTGCCAAATATTGTACTTGAGGCTACCTTTGAATAGACAGAGAGGTCAAAAGGGTGGACAACACCATTTGCAAACAGCATAGTCAACCATTCTGCCCCATATTTCCTGCGGAACTGAGAAAGTGTCTTCCAAAAATAGCCAATAGTTTTGCTGAAAGGCTCAAAATAAACAGTACTTCTGAAGGAATATCTTACATACTTTACATAATAGCCATCTCAGAAGGGAAAGAAAGGATGTGTACAGTGCTTCAGTGTGAATTCTGCAGTGAACAAAAAGACACCATTCTTTGCTTAACACAAGGCTTAAATTCACCATGAAGGAAACTGCTGAAGTCAAATCCTCAGGGCTCAAGTTAGGAGGGAGATAGTACTCTGCAGGGAAGAATTTTTAGTCTAGATGCAAACCGAAAGGAGATACATAAAAGAAACACTGTCAGCTTGTTTAAGCCTCAAAAAGGAAAGTGCACCCCAGACAGCATCCCTTCACAAAAATCTAGTACATTTTTAAGTGCTTGGTCTGTTGAGTACCCAGACCTACCTCTGCACACTTGTACTTACTTATTTTTAACACCTGGTCCTTATGTAGAGACATACAGTTTATACTTCTTCCTAAGCACAGCATCACAGTTGAAAACTAAATACCACAAGACTAACACCAGGATTGTGCCATAACCACTGCTGGTGCCTTCACGTCACTTCATAGCCACCTATATCTTTCCTCAGGAGCTGAAAGTTAACAACATTCACGTATTTGCCTCAGCGAAAGTCAGCCTCTTAGAGACAAGGGTAGAATGCCCAACACTCACACAAAAGAGGAATTATTAGAGATGAAGCTGTAGCAGCGTGAAGGGGCAAGTCAGATGATGAAGCAAGCAATGTAATTTTTTTTCTGTTTTGAGAGCCCAGAGAGCAACATTGTTTTGTTTGCATTAGGATAACAACAGCTGAAGGGCCTAGAATTTGTGTTAATTTTTTAAGCAAGTGCTTTGTGTTTTGTTTTCCTTTTCTCCTTGGAGGGAAGTGAGCTGTGTTTTTTCTGTGTAAAGTGACAAACAACTGATTTCAGATCCCCTGCAATACACAGCTATACTCTTGACTATTATCATTACCGGCATTCCCACATCCCCAGTCACCACAAGCAAGGAATAAGCAAGGACATGAACCAGATCTCCTGTTGAGAGGAATTTGGGGAAAACTCTCCCTAGGAAAAGAGCCTGCATGTGCTCGGATAAGAAGCCAGGGAAGGGCCTGGCAGGCCACACTAGGCTCCAAGCTGCACCAGTAAATACAGCAACTGCATCAGCAGGCCAAGAAGCTCAGCCTTTACCACCTACCTTCACATTAACTGAAAATATGGTTGCCATCTGCTGGCTAACACAGAATTAATTAAGCATCTATGATGATTTCAGGGTGGACCAGATACCAGGAGACAGATTCCCTGTCCTCTCCCGGAACTGCAGTAAGAGGAGAAAACACAGATGTGGCCACGTTCAGTCTCGTGTATGGAGCGAAGCCAGGACCTTGTTGCTGCAGCCCATTCCATACTGAATCTGCTGTTCACTTGGGTTTTTTTCCAAGCAGTCAGGCCAGTTCAAATCATGCTCCTCATCTCAGGAGATGAGTTTAAACTAGTGGAAGTGGCATGTGCAGCATTAGGCCCAAGAGGTTTGGGTCTCCATTCCGACCCAGAAGCATTTTGTAACCATGCTGGCAATTGGTGTAATGCTCAGGCCAGCACTGCATCCAATCCCAAACCTTCTAGATTAAATCTAGCTGCTAAAGATAACTCTCAGGGAACAAGAGCAGCAGTGGGCAGATCTGTTCACCCGCCCTCCCTCCCTGAAAGATGCACCAGTCCTTATTCAGTCAATGTCATCTCACAGCAAATCACTGAAAACCAAGATGAGCATGCCTTAGATAAAAGCAGCTGATCAATGTCCCTGCGTAAAACGTCCGATAATCCCTCCAGAGAGCAGGCATCTGGCATCAGATGCAGCATGCCAGAGAGATGAGCATGAAAAGTATCCATTGCATATTCCTGGCACCTTTCGCTGGCACACGGTGGGCGGAGAACAGCGAAAGGGCTCCCGGGATTCAAAAAGCACCCCTCCCTCAGCAGACATCAGCACGATCTTTACAGAACGTATGGCTCTTGCTTTACCACCATTCCAAAATCTAGAGCTCAAGGTCAGTAAAGCAAGCGGTGACTATCGCACTATGCCGCTAAAAGATAAGGAAGCGAGTGCCCATCTCCTTTTCCTCGCCGTCTTTGAGGTTCTGCATTTAGCGCTATCGCAGAACACAGAGCTGCTCTTGAAACTGCCGCATCAAGCACAACCTAAATACCACCGCAAAAAAAAAAAAAAAAAAAAAAAAAAAAATCTCCTCCAGCGGAAACAAAAGGCATCTACCTATTTCAAACAAACGTCAGGCGCTGTGTGCTCCCTCCCCTCTCCCCGATGAACCCGATGCCATGTTCCTGCTCATCCTGAGCGCGCAGCCGGAGGGGAACCGCTCTCCGCTCAGCGCAGCGGGTTTGGCGTTCTCGGGCTGCACGGGCGCCCCGATGTCGCGGGCAGAGGCAGCCGCCAGCCCGCTGCCAGGAGCATCTCTGCGGGCTGGGGGTGCCTGTGTGCGTGCGCCTCAGCCCCGGTACCCGCATCGCCCCCCGCATCCCGGGGAGGCGGCGGCGGACACGCGCGCGCGCACCCACCGCGCTTCTCCCCTACCTTCTCCTGAGCCCGGGTCAGCTTCTTCTGGACGTTGCTGGCGATCTTCCCGGCGGTGACCCCTTTGCTACCCAGCTCGGCCATCTTGCCTCCTCTTTTTAACGGGCGGCTGCGAACGACGGGCCGGCAGGAAGGGGGGGAAAACCCGGCGGGCAGGCGATGGCCCCGAACGCCGCCGCCACCTCCCTCCCTCCCTCCCCCCCGCCGCCTTTTAAAGGGACAGCGCGCACCGAGCCGCCTTAAAGGGGCCGTGCGTCGTCCCGGGAGGGGGCAGCAGCAGCACGGCCGGGCATCTCCTCTGCGAGAGGGCTGCCGCCGCCGCTGCCAGAGAAGAAGTGAGGACGGGTGTTTCCCACATTTCCCCTCCTCTGCCTGTTTCCTCCGGGCAGGCAGGCTGGGAAGAGCTGGGAAGCATCACAAGGAAAGAGGTGGGATGGAGGGAGAGAAGCTGAGGGGGCTCCTGGTGAAAAGCAGCTGTGCCTCCCCCACCAGAGCCCTGAGCCATTAATGCTTAGATATAGCAAAGCGAGGAGCGTGACTTAGAGGTGCTGGCTCATGCCTGGATTAGTCTTCGTTAGTAGTCATAGTTCGAGAGTGCTGTACAGTGACAAGCGATTAATCTTGGGTGACAGTTTGAGTTTGCTGTTGTCTTTCATCCTGCATCAAAAAAGCATTCATATTCAGTTTGAGTTGTACCACTGATTGCTATTGCTGATTGTCCGTGCTTCTAAATTTATACAAAAAATGTACTTCCCAAATTCTTCCAGGATCTTTACAAACACAAAGTGAGACCTTCGCATTAGTTGGGGGGACAGGGGGAGGATATCTGTAAGTGAATCAAACACTTGATTTTAAAAAACAAGCTGAAGCTTCAGTAGATCCCATCCTTTAATGTACCAGCCTATTGTGGGACCCAGGTAAATGCCTTCATCTCAACCCTGTCTCTTTGAAAACTGGAATAATCAACTGACCAGCTTGTTTCACAGGAAGACTAGGAGGGCTAATAATTTAATGATTGTACAGAACTTTGAAAGTGCTGTGGTAGCAGCTTTTTACATGGTTTTGGATGTGCACAATAATTTGGATTCAGCATGGCTGCACACAATGGCTGCTCCAGTTAGGGAGTAATGGTGACAGTGGAGTGAGGTGCTTTGTGTGCCTCCACTGCAGAAGACATTGCAGTGCTGGGGCATTTACCAGAAGAAAATGAACTATGACTGCACAGAGCGCTTTATATTTCTAACTTTCCCCGAATTCCTGCTACCTTAGTCTGTATGGCATTATTCTACTGCTGTGACTAGCTGCTTTTCACTGTTGTTGCTTCTGGCCCAAATATGCACCCTGCCCTTGTTCCCCCCTTCAGTGATCCTGGACTTCCTGACCGCATGCACTGCAGTAATGCCACCACTTTTAGCCCAACAGGGCTTCGGTCGTGCTTTACTATACCTACTGTGCAAACACCTTTCATGAAACTATTCTTTTGCAAGAAAGGATGTTCTGTTTCCTGCAATGCAGAGAGCCACCTCAGTGCTGTTACTCATATCCTAACACTCGTCCCCAAAGCTTCCATCAGTTCCACACACCAGGGCTGTGGTTGTGGAGAAGCTTTCTTCCTAGCCTGCTTCTGTACACTCATCTTACTATTACTTCATGGGATCTTACCTCTCTGTGCAGACACAGTACCCCGTACAGTATCGACCCAGTGCTCTGCAGACCATTTAGATATCTAAAGAACTTGCATTTGCCTTTAAGATGGAGACTTGCATCTCTTACACCTATTTTCATTGAAAAATGGTACCAAGCCTACCTGTGTTCCAAGATGATTTCACACAGTTATTATTTTGCCAGGTGAAGACTGTTACTCCCAGAGTTTCACGCACATAGAGGCTAACACAGCACTCGCTAATGCGATCTAAAGCAACAGGAAAATGTTGAAGGTTACCACTTGAGAGAGCTAAGCCAGATTTTTCAGCTTCCATTTCATTTATTGTTTCCCATTTCTGCTTCAGTACTATTTCTGATCATTCAGAATTTGGAATAAAAACAACTGTCTTGCCAGAGCCCTTAGAAACTGTGGGCAGAGAACCTCTCAACACCACTTTGTGAGGCTTCGTGAGACAGTGCCTCTGCATTTCTTGCCAGTTATGACAATGGCTTTTTTTTTCCTTCTAAATGACAAAAGTCCTCATTCAGAAACTGATTTCAATCCATGCTATACCTCAATTACGTTAGTAGACATACTATTCCTATTTAATAAAATACTTAGGCATATGCTTCAGTAGTACATGAAAAAGAGTAGCAATAAAAGACCTATTCAGATGCAGACATGTGCATACCTGTGAGGCCACACTGTATTGCAAACCACAATTTTATTCAATTCCTTTCTGGCTTTGCATTTAGTAGTCATATTTCTGTTTGTTTTTCTGTAGATACGCAACTGTGTAGTTGTCCCAAATGCATCTCATTTTGCCCATAATTTCAGCCTTAGTAGGTGTGGGGGTTTTTTTCTGGTTTTTTTTGTTTTTTTGCCCATCATCTATAATTATGCAGCATCTCACTGTTCAGTATCATCTGGAAACATAATTAATATCCCATTTTCTTTGTCTCTTACTCCCCTTCACCTCCTCCTTAGCTGAGCTTTTAAAAGTGAAAGATGCACATGTGGTTAAACATTTGTAACATCACGTTTAAAAGAGCAGATGTTTCAGGGTCAGAACACATTCCTCTCCATCCTACCTCATATATTTCTTCTCCTGCTTAGGTCTTTTCTTCAGTGAAACTGGTTTTGAAGGGATTTTTGTCTGATTACATCCTTTCAAGTGAAAAGGGAATGACTGCAGCACATGAGCTGAAAAGAGAGGCCAGAGCAAACATCAGACAATTGTGAAACAAAAGTGGCCAGACACACACATTCACTATAATGAAAAATGATGACAAACTGTGTGCATTTTAAAAGACAGGATTAACAGCAAGTATCCACCTCTCAGCATGAGTCATTTCCCAGTTATTTCTCTGCTTGCTTGGATCAGCACCAAAGCTGCAAAGCATTTGGAGGGCCCCAGGTGTGTCACAAAGGTATTCCCCTAGCATGACCCAGGGTGCGTCATGTACTATAAGTGGCTATACATTTGAGTGAACACTTAAGCCATTTTAGCCACGTCATATGTGCTGAAGGCTGTTGCTTTGTGGACACGAGTGGTCCCAGTCTCACACTTATCCACCATTGTTCTGATGCCGAGCTTACAGTTTTTTAATAAATAATTTCATTTGTCAGTAGGACTGCACATGGTAATAAACATACAGGCTAGCAACTTAATGCTTATAGTCATTTGTGGTTTGTGACATCATGAGGCAGAGCTGCCTAATCTTTTAGAAGCCATTAGTGGCAGATTCTACTCAACTGGAGTTAAAATAATTAGAACGTGATGTTTATTTCCATCTCCTGCAAAGAGAGTCATTAAGTTCAATACATGCATAGCTGTCTCATTTATTCTAACACCAGACAGACCCAAGGACACTTCATTTCACCTAACTGTAACCAGTTAAATGTACCTAGTTTAATTTAACCTGAGCTCTTTTTATAGTCAAAAGACAAAAATCTTACCTCCAGAGGACAATAAAAGGTAAAACAGCTTCTAGAAACATCTCACTTCCCCCTCAGCTACAGAAGGAGATGAAATTAGATTAGTAGCTTAAATAGTTACAGTTAAGAAAGCCAGGTGCTTTACGAAACCCACCTGTAGTCCATCTCCCTGGTGCCAGTATGATTTCTTTACTCAGTACATAGGAAGCAGCAAATCTCTCAAACACAACAGCATAAACACACATATTTAACATGTACATACCTACCATTGCTTTTTTTATTGCCTTCTTAATTGATTAATACCCTAGTCAATAATGCCTATGTTAGGTCTCAGCCCCATAAGTGCTTTTCACTTCTCAGTGGTCTCATTAAAGAGCAATGAACTGCTCACCTGTTTACAATTAGGCATATGCTTAAGTGCTTGCTGGGGTGAGCCTGTTATTTTGTAGTTTAGGTACAATTTCTTCCTTTCATTGCACAAATTGTTGCTATATTTTTTTTAAATTATTATTGTTCCTTGTTTGCCAAGCTTGTCCATCTGGGAGCAGGATGTTTTCTTCGTAATTCCTAATTTAAATTGGTATCAAATTTTATTTTTTAAAGAGTGATTTCAGCAATGGGTCCATTAACATCTCTTTATTTTTTTCTGACTTGAACCTTTGTAATTGTAGGTTGTGTGTTTAGAGCTTTAAGCTGTGATAATCAGAATGTATATGCTTACCTGCTACTGGTGGCAGAATTTGCCATGTATAATCCTATTAATTTAAATAAAATAATTTTGAAATTACAATAGTAGTGGTCGCTACCATTGTGGAACTAGAAGTATAGAATCTCTGTTCCAGTTACAGAGAAGATTAAAATCAAGTAAAATTGATTTTTGTTTCTTTTCAGGAAAAAGTTCTTATTTTAAGTTTATCATTATTGGGGTTTTTTTAATATTTAGTAGAGCTTGGTTAATTAAATATGTTTATGGTAATAATAAATACATTACTGAGCATTTAATATGTGTATAGCCATACTAAATATGTTATAAATATTATAATATAAATAATGTTATTTGCAATAAATTATTCCAAGAACTCTAAAGCCCTTCTCCTTGTATTATATACTAATATAAAGCAAGATGGGTCTATTTCAGTTATGATTTCTTATTTGTATTCAAAGCTGAGGTGCACATTTTGAGCAACCCCAAAGCCTCTGTTTGTTCAGATCCGTAGTCTTGTTCTGGCTCCAACTGTGCACAGCATTACAGGTCAGTTGGCCTCACTCATTGCTAGCACCACTTTAGTGATGCCAGTTGAAAGATTATTTTAAGACAGTAAATCCAACACTCTGAAAACAACAGATTACACAAAATATATAACGTAACAAAATCTAATCCAGCTCTGCCTCCAACCTTGCATGCCTTAAGCAACCTGCTCATTTTCTTCTTTCATTTGCAGACCATGCATTCTTTGGGGACAATATTCAGGAAGAGCTTGTAAAGGTGACTTCTATCTTTCCTTTTAACCTGATAACATTATCAAGGGTAGTTCAGACATCAGTTTCACTGTTATCTACTTTGCCTTAGCATTCCTTTCTGACTGACTATATTCCCATGCAAACTCTCCCTTTGTTCTCCCACAGAAGGGTGCTGGGAAGGATTAGGAAGTTTCTGCCATAAAAATAATAGATAAAACCTTGCTGATTATGTATTCGGTCCCTTAAAACAAAAGCAAGATGAAACAACTTTGATTTTAAAATAGTGTCCAGAAGGTGTTCTCTCCCACATCTCTCAAACTCACAACTTCCGTTGACTCACTTCACTACGCTGTTATGAAGTACAGAAGATGATACCTAAGCGACTCTTCTCCTGTCTCAAAGAAAAAAATAAAAACAAAATAAAAAAGGAAGGGAAAAAAAACCCAAACAACCCACAAAAAACTAATAGCAGAGCACAGGGAAGGCTCCAAAACTGAGAGCTTTGCAAGTCTAGTTCAGAAAGACTCACTGACTCAGAAAGGGGGAGACGCAGGAAATAGAATGATGTCTTTGTCTTATATCTCACTGAAGACTGTCCCTTGATTGCATGCTTGCTTGAATTCTTGAGAATTATGTGGTGCTCATGATATATCTTACTGGTACCTCAAAAATTTGGCAGATTTTTCAGTGAATTTAAAATTTCAAATCAAATTCCTTTTTCTTCCATGTGCCATTTTGGATGCTTGATTCAGCTGCATGTAGCTATTTTCTGGTTTCTGCCTGTGTGGATTTCACCATCACAAACTCATCTCAGGCCCTGAATTTGTGACAGATTAGCTACCCTTCACTAGTAAATGAAGTGAGTAAGGAATGGGAAAGTTCTGTAAGCTTTGCATAAGTGTACTTCCAAGAAGCTTACCCAAATTCATGTGCCACATCATGCAGGAAAAGAAGGGATTTAGCCCATAAGAAACACATTTTTTTTAGTTTTTCATTATCATCAACAGGGAGCAGGTAAGTGAATCATGTGCTTGCTTTGGAAATTACTCTCAGAATTCTGGAAGCCTTCTGCTATTTATTAAAATATTTGAAAAACGGAAATGAATTATAGACTCTAATAGATGGGCCAGTTTACCCCCATCTGTGGGGTAGAACATATGGCCCATGTGGTGGAGTCACACAAAGGATATCACATCACCAGGATATCGTATCTACAGCACAAAAACATCAGTAAATTCCAGAAAAGATTTTCTGTAAAACGTACCTCTACAAGGTTTCATATTGGTGATAACCACACCAGGTAGATTTCTGTAATGGTTACAGCTGCCCCGGTTGCAATGTCTTCCTCCTTGCTTCCCTTTACTGATAACCTCATTTCATTTCCTTGGTAACAAAATTGAGTGACTCATTCACTGCAAATTATTTATGAGAGCTCTCTCACCTTCATCTACTGTAAGATCACTAGCACTTCAGATTTGTTCAGTTTTCAAAATTATCCACCTCTTTGTTTTTGGTGTTTAGGATTTGATTTTTCAGAAAATGAGGACAGTAACTTCCCGGTTTGGGCGAGTGCAGTTTTCTGCACATATCCAATACACCATTACTATACAATCTATTCTAATTGATAATTACTGGCATTTATAATAGTGTGTTCCTAACCTGCACAAAATACAACACAGATAGGGGGGGGGGGAATAAATAATTCTTACCTGTAACAATTCAGCCATTTCCATCATAAAGACTCAGTGAAAAACAGCAAAAACCTCAAAAGTGTTAGTCAACTCTTTGTCAAATCCGCAGTAAGTAATTTAAAAGTTAGTGGTACAGCTTTACAAAACCCACCTTCAGAGTCACTGGTTTCTATTAAAGGTAAATCAGTACAAATATTTTCATTTCTAGCAAAAAAAAAAAATACAGGAAAATAATTCTTCTGGATACTATAGGGGCTTTAAGGAATTTTTCAAACTATGCATGGGCCTTATTCTTGATCTCATCATTTGGTGCACACTGAAGGGTTAATTTCTAGTGGAAGGAAAAGAACAGCCTCAAGAGAATCAAAGTAGAGGTTTATTGTATATGAGTCTTCATGCACTGGAATAATTTCTATTATCTAGATGCCAGCTGCATCACTCAAATGTTCCAACTTAAAAATAATGAGAGTCTATGCTTAGAAAACCTGGAATGAAGCATAAGCCATTCTGAAAGAAAAGAGCAGACAGCCCCATCAAAGTGGTTTTTAATGTGAACATCTCTTTGCTATTCCAACTTGGATTCTTACCTAAGTTCTAAATATGTACATGCTGCAGATAATTAGCTGTTTCCAACTTTGGTGAATTACCAGTTTTCTTCATAGACAAGTATTTGATCCATGATTGACAAAGGAATACTATAGAGACTTGGAATTGAGGGTCTCCTAGTTAGGACTGATAGATTTCTTTTCACAAATTATGTGACATTTTTTATGTCACTCAATGCTCTGGCATCTTGACATGTCCCTGCCAAATTTAGCAGAAAACATTTACAGAGTCTTAAAGTAAGCATCCTCGGTGGTTTAATGAGTCATAGTCATGCGTACACAGATATCAGGGTCATCAGCATGCTAGAAGGAATAAACATGAATGTCAAGCTAAATTTCTCTTTTGTTTACAAACTTTATTTTGAAACAAGGCAACTATACCATATAAAGCAACCAAACATCTTAAATCGTGAAGCTATTTCTTAACATGCCACTGTACAAATAACAACAATGCATGCTAGTTCTACTACTTTACTCTGAAAGCCAAAGAACAAGTCTGGAAATGTTGCAGCATCTCAAGGCCTTCACTAGGAATTTTGCAATACAGGATGTCCTCTCAAAACCCCAGCTTTTGGAATCACATGAATAGGTTTCCAGACAGGAAGAAAACATCAAAATCTGAATCTCAAAAACTCGCAACCAAAGAAGGGCAGGGAGAATTAAGCCTTCACCATTTTCATTTATTTTAAGGCATTAATTTCTTTCCCTGCGTACTTTGATGTTAGTGACATTGTCATAAGCTAAAAGAAGACATGAGATATGATACTTCTCTCTTGGATATGCAGGTAAAGATAAATTTAGTTCCTGTATTGCAAAAATGTGCTGCTTGGAAAACAACCAGAGAACCTCCTACTCTTCCCCCCACTGCTCTTAATGTGTTGAATAGGAGCAGTAAACTGCTTCCCTTGCACACTTGAGACACTAGTCCCTTTACTGTGTGAAACCCTGAAATTCTTTGTTCTCCCCATTTATATCCATTTATGTAGACTTCTTATAGCTATTGCAGGTACAGCCCTGGCAGTTTATGAGGAGTGAGGATCTCTTTCCTGCCTAAGAGTGACAGGGGAATGTGGTCACAGGCAGCATCACCTGGTTTGGTATTTGGCAAAAACTTGACAAAAACAGTACAGTGATAAGAAAGTCAAGAAAGGGCAGCACAAAATGGAGAGGCAGTTTCACATCTCCACATGCAGGCAGATGTTTCACAGAACTGAAGTTACCTGGTCCAAAACGAGTGGATGGTGCCAGACTAGCCTCATTTAACCAGTTAATTCTGATAAATCAGATCAAACATCTTGTACACAAACCTGGGCTTAATTAGTGAATTAAACCTGGATGCTAGAAGCTTGATCCTTGAACACTTTAGCCAAAGGGAGAGAGTTTGACTAGTTGGAAGTTTGCTGAGCTTCACAAAGACCAGTCTCTATAAAGACAGTTTCATGGATTGCAATGTTCACATGCACATTTCAGTCTAAATGACAAACTGGAAATAAACAGAAATCCCCAGCTAGTGGAATTCCATATTCCATGAAGGAAAGGCTTTGATATTTCCATTCACTGTCACCATATGATACCTTTGAGGAAATAAAGGAACCTGCATGAAAATATATCTTCTTGCTTGAAATGGGAACCTGAAACTGTAAAAACAAGCTTTAATTGCCAGCTACTGCTATGTTCCTCTCTGCTTTCTCAAAAGGACATTTTTCCACCCAAAAATTCCATCTTATGTGCAAACAGAGGAATGAAAGATAAACTGCTTATTGCAAATATTTGTGATTTTAGAAATTTTGAATGTGTTATTACAAAAAGAAAAAAAAAGGAAATTAAAATCTCACTTGTGATCTGAACTTTACGAGTCCAAAGACTGTGGTAGTTCTATATTGTAGCTCTGGGGATTTGGAAGCGACTGTTCCTTATCTACTCCTGCTTCACTGAGGTCATTAGCTTGCTTATAGCTCTAATACATGCTACTGTGGGCAATAGTAGACTTCATACCCACAAATAGATATGAGAAAATAAGCCACTGCATACTGTAGCTGCTCATATTTAGCTCCTAGAAATGGGTAGCAAACAGAAACTCAGAAGGCAACTATTATAAAAGAACAATAGTGAACTCCATCACAGCAAGACAAAGCAAACTGCCTGGTTAAGAATAATCTTGCACAACATTATCTTCTGGATATATGTATGCTGATGTATCTTCTGAGATCCTAGATTTAAAAAAAAAACCAACAAAAGAAAACCAAAGAACATCCCTTCATAGCATGCCAACATGCTCCGGGTTTACCAAGAATTACATGGTAAATGTCTAGCAAACCAAGCAATCCTACATTCCCTAGACGAAGCAACAAATAGGGACAATCCATTTGCAAATCCTGCCAATACATCTACTTATAGCCTAATAGAGGTATGATAATCCTAGAAAACACACAATTCTTTCCTACCAAAATTACATATTCCCATTCTACATAAGAAGCTTTTTTTTAAGGTGGGAAGACCAAGAAGGTTTGACCTTGCCATTAATAAAATGTTTCCTGAAGATAGTTAATTAATTATCCTGTCCAGAAAACTCATAGCAAACATGTCATCTTCTTATATAAATACCAGAAAAGATAGATATAACATACTATTTTTTTTTTATATACCATATGGGATGGAACTCTGCCCTAGACATGTTTTGATAAATCTAATCACATCAGCTATGCTCTTTAAAAAAAAAAAAAAGAAAAAAAAACAAAAAACAAAACCCAAACATTTTACAGGCTCATGCTTATTGATATGGAAGGGTAGAGACAGTTCTTTGGACACAAGTACTAGGCCTCCATTCTCCTGCAATTAAAGGTTCCTATCCATTCTGTTCAGGTGATCACAAAGAATATACTGAATCATTGCTGCCTTTGATACCTGTTTCTCTTGGCCTTTTAGTTACAAAAACACCAGTCACTAAAAGCACTGACCAGAATCACAGAAACAAACCAAGAAAAATCTTTTCTAGCTAGCAGTTCTTCCCCTTTCCTGATTTGCCATCCCCTTAAAAAATACTCCATAAAAAATATTAAAGCGTAACACAATAGGCTTCTTGTTTTAGTTCTTCTTTACAGATCCCTGAGAAATAAACAGTAGATTCTTATTGTTCCCTGGTCCAGAGGCTAAACATCACTCTTCCAGTCAAATTGCTCAGTTTTGGGCTTCCAGATTTTATATGCCAAGTACATGTTGATAATCAATAAAGAACTGGAGGGTGCTTCCACTTGTAGCATTACATTAAAGATTTCTAAAAAATAATAAACTCTTTTCTTCTAAGTTTTTCTAACATTATGCAGTTCAAATGCTTGTCATAAAAGTGAAGCAAAGGCCTGGGAAGGTTTGCTCCATCAAGAAGCAGCCAATAGAGTGGAAAGGCCTTAGGACCCTCACCTAACCCACCATCTGAGAAAAACAGGATTATTCCCCATACATGATACATTTTTTCTGTAATTTAATTATTTTTAATTTTACCTGAATTGAACAACTGCTATTTTATTCCTTCTCATGGCAGAAACTCATTAATACAGCACGCATTTCTGTGCCACCAGAATGAGGATAGTGTGCTATTTGTAATTGTTTTTCTAGCCAAATAATTGCATAAATTTAATTTGTCTCCTCCCATAGTGGTGAAATGTCGACATCAAAAAATAATTATAAAGGTACATAATACCAAATTATGCATCAACATAGCTGCAAGTACTATTGCGTTCCAATGTGGCCCGGTCTCACAAGAGATGAAATTATTAATCTCTACTATACATTCACCAATAATGCCTTATCAGTCAAGATGATCCAACATCAGAAAATACAGAAAGTGGAATTCAACACACTGAAACTGTTCCCCGTGGGCCTAAAATCTATGGTCTTGCAAACACACAAACATTTGCTTTGGTACAGTAACATCGCTGAATTAGGTCTTCCCTTACATCAACTTAATCTCACACAGCCAGTGAAGGATAAATGTCACCATTCCCTGCAGTCTTAGCTGGTGAGAAGGTGACTGATCTGCTGCATTGTTATGAATTTAGAAAATGTTGACAGATGAGATTAATGTCTCAGAAAGCTGCAATGCTGGGATTTTTTCTAACTACCATTAAAATACAATGTGGGATAGAAGTCAGACAAACGGCTGCCCACACCTTCTGGCGCTGATACCTATTTATATTGCAAAACTAAGTTGACTAGCAACTAGTAAATGTTTATTTCTTGGATGAATTTGGTGCCTTCATTCTGTGCAAAAAGAATTGTATGTTATTTCATATAACTTCAGCTGAAAATAGCTAGTATTTGATAGTTACCATGATTACCATGCATTTATTATCTACGAATTTGTGACAATAACATAAAAGCAGTATCTATAAATGTGATAGTGAAACATGGATTGCCTTTTCAGGGGTATCACAGATGAAGATTTTTAATCAAGCCCTTCCAGATGTATGTAACTAATTCCCCACATACCTGGCATTGCCAGGATGTGCAGAGATGCAGTTAGGAAAGCAAAAGCTCAGCTTGAAGTGAAATTGGCCAGAGATGTCAGAAACTTCAAGGAAGGATTCTTCAGATATGTTAACAACAAGCAGAAACAGAAGGAGAATATTGGCCCACTATCAAACAGAAGAGGTGAACTAGTCACGAACAATGCTGAAAAGGTAGAGGTCCTCAACACCTTCTTCACCTCTGTCTTTACCAGTGCTGTTGTGTCCCCGGCCATGGGAACAAAAATCCAGATCGCTGCAGTCACAAACCCACTGTCAGTGAAGGAGGAGTTGGTGTGTCAACTATTACAGAAGCTTGACCTGTACAGATTGATGGGCCCAGATGCCAGCCGCCCAAAAGGGTTAGCAGAACCGGACGATGCTGTTGCAAGACCATTCTCCATATTCTTTGTGAAGTCATGGAGACTGGGAGACGTGCCTGAAGACTGGAAGAAGGCTAAATGTCACTCTTATCTACAAGAAGGGTTCCAAGGACAACCCAGGTAATTTTAGACCCATTAGCCTCACTTCAATTCTTGGGAAAGTTATGGAGCAAATCCTCCTGGGGACTATCACAAGTAAACTGAAGCATGTGATTGGGAAAAGCCAACATGGATTCACCAGGGGCAAATCATTTTTTACAAACCTGGTTGCCTTCTACCCCAAAGTAACCTGCTCAGTTGATGCAGGGAGAGCAGTGGACATTGTCTACCTGGACTTCTCCAAGGCTTTTGACACAGTCCCTCACAGCTTCCTCGTAGAGAAACTGACATGTTGTGACCTAGACAAGTGGTCTCTGCAGTGGGTGGGGTACTGGCTGACAGGCTGTACCCAGAGGGTGGTAGTCAATAGTTCTTTCTCAAACTAGCAACCAGTCACAAGTGGGGTCCACTAGGGATCAATATTGGGCCCAAAGTGATTTGGATGCTGGGATCAAGAGCACCGTGATGAAGTTTGCAGATGACCCCAAAATGAGTGGGGAAGTTGACACTCCAGAAGGGAGAGCCATCCTCAAGGAGGATCTGGACAGGCTGGAGGACTGGACTAGCAGGAACCTTATGAAGTTCAGCGGAGACAAATGGAGGGTCTTGTACCTGGGAATACATAACCCAGGAATGCAGCTCAGATGGGGATCCACCTGGCTGGAAGGCAGCCCTGTGGAAAGGGACCTGGGAGTCTTCGTGGACAACAAGCTCAACATGAATGATCAGTGTGCTGCAGTGACAAAGAAAGCCAACAGGGTGCTGGGTTGCACTAACAAGGGCATCACCAGCAGAGATAAAGAAGTCATTATCCCACTCCACTGAGCACTGGTCACACCACACCTTGAGTACTGCCTTCAGTTTTGGTCCCCACTATACAAACAGGTTGTGGACAGACTGGAGAGGGTCCAGAGAAGGGCCACGAGGATGATCAGAGGACTGGAAGGTCTGCCATATGAAGAAAGGCTGAGAGAACTGTGTTTGATCAGCCTTGAGAACAGAAGGCTTAGGGAAGACCTTATTACCATGTACCAGTAATAAAAGGTGGTTACCAAGAAGATGGAGACTCCCTTTTTACAAGGAGTCACGTGGAAAAGACAAGGGTAATGGGTACAAGTTACTCCTGGGCAGATTCCAACTGGACTCCAGAAGAAAATTTTTCACCACTGGACACTGTACTAATCTCCCAAGGAAAGTGGTGGATTTCCCTACAATAGACAGTTTTAAGACTCAGCTTGGCAGGGTGCTGGGCCATCTCATTTAAACTTTTTTTTTTTTCCTTTTTCTTTTTCTTTCTACCTTGAAAGGTTCAACTAGATGATCCTTGAGGTCCCTTCCAACCTGGTATTCTATGATTCTGTGATTTTTGGTTCTCTAATCATCTCGAGTTAGTGTTTCCTTTTTCCATTTGGGATGCGACTATCTCTGCAGTATTTGGGAATCTTCAAGCAAACTCAAGTGGTTACCCCAATCTGCATAAAGGAGACAAAGTCCTTCACAAGCTGAGCTACTGAGGGTAAAAGAGACTTGTCTAAATGTTTTTTAATCTTCTCACCAGTAAATTCAGTTAGAAAAACAAACAGCGGATAACCAGTTGACCAAAGGAACCTAGCTGCTAATGTAAACATAGCTGAAATCTCATTGTATTATCTAAGAATTTACTTGAGGGAAGTTCTTAAGAATCCTTTCTTATCAGCTTCCCTTAGACCCAGGACAGCGATTTATCTATCATAAATTAGCATCTTTAAGGTACATGATAGGTGTTTTACTTAATTGCACACCCTAGATTTTCCATGTTGCAATTTCGTTCATCCTAAATAGATTGATTTTTTCTTTAAGACTAGATTGCTGTAATTGTGGATGTGTCAACATTGATGTATTATGTATTTCTCCACCAACAGTTTATCATTTTAATCATCTTCTCTGTCTAGAAACCTTTGACATTTCCCATAAACACTTAAAAAAAAAAAAAGGTCTTCATCTGTTGGCATGCTTTCTAATTCTAAGCACATCAACACCATTGGTATTGAGAAAGATACCACATGATGCTATTTTTCAGACCACTTGTAACAATTACTTGCTTCTGTATGGTATTTTTCTCCATGTATGTTCAATATGAAATACTGTCATATGGGCATCACTTTATCTCATATTATTATACCTTTTCCAATTTGTGTCCCAGCATGCACTTTAAACTGTACAAATCTCCCATAAATGCTAATATTCAGACAAATGATTAAGAGAATATATATCAGGTCAGTTTGGTAATTGCCTACGTGCATACTCCTAGATCACAACAATACAACTTTACTTAAATGTTCTTTATTGCAGGTTGCTTGCATTATTTTGTATTTGTCAGGAGTTAAGAGCCCCCACAAACTGTGCAGTTCAGCTGACAAATGGCTGAATGCAAATTCTGATTGCAAATTCTTATCTGTGTTTTGCAGACAAAGAAAATTAACCTACTTCAAATGTATCCCAAACAACTACCATTGCATACCGGTTTCTTGAAGTTGCCTGAGCAAGTGACTTTCTGAAAAAGTAATGGTTAACTTGAGCAAAGTTGGGCAGTTTCATAGCTCATGCCCTGCATAGAGGAAAACACACAACTTTTTGCCTTTAAGAAAGATGTTTTCTTCATACTTCCAAATTTTTTAGTTTTTTCCTCTCAAAAATACACAATGCAATCTGAGCAAACTGCTCACATTTCTCAGCTTCTGGTTTAGCTACCTATTTTACATTTGACTGATTCAAAACAATACCACGGTAAAAGCAGATCTTACCCTGAAACTTAACGAAGGCACATATTCTCGTGCAGTTGTTCACCTCACAGACACTTCCTTCCAAAATCCCTGACTCCCACCTTCCTTTCATCCCTTAAGTGGGCAGCTTCAGAGAGTTTATGCTTCAATTTAACTGTTTCCCATGTAGATAAACACTTGACAGCAAGCAGTATGTTTCAAACATTGTTACAGTGTTCGAATTTTTTACAGTACCTTATAAATAGTGTCAAAAGGTTTGCAGTTTACTGCAGTGCAGGACTGAAATCTACCACAGTGCCCAAACCTGGCAAAATATCCACCTGAATTATTTCCTATCTTCTTTACTCTTATCTCCCCTAAACTGTAATCCCTTCAGAGTAGGAACTGTCTTTATTTTGAATTTTGCATGATAACAGGTAGAATGTCAAAGCTCAATGATTAACAAACACTGTTAAAGACAAATCTCAGTGGAAGGCACACAGGACTGCAAAGGCTGGAGTTTCTCTAATGAGGTCTGCATAAAACTTTGAACATACTCTACTATTTGTTACACACACATCTCCATTTTAAGCAAGCATCTGAAAAAGATGAACAGAAAAGGAGCACCTTTAGACATGCAAGGGCTAAGAGTCCTTGTTAAATGTAACAAAACTCCTCTATCTTTAAGAAGCTATATAGTAAGTACATTGCTTTTAGCTCTCCCTATATATATTTATTTTCACAGACACATAATCACAGACTTTTACTAAGGAATACTATAAAGGCAGCACCACCTAGTGGTACCAAAGCCACACTGTAGGATTTTCGGTGGTTTCTGTGAAGAAAATCACTTTGGAAACCATAGGGGAAACTCTCAGATGAAATTATTTTTTTAAATACACACAGCACATCTACATGTTTGTTTGTTTCTTTTTAATTCAGCATGAATATGAATAAATAATATATGCAAGCTCGAGGTACACCTTTACTTATTTTCTGTGTTAATATCCTTTGAAAGGGAAAAAGGTATGTGAATGTGTGTATTGATCACAGAGGATGAGATATTTTTCTTTTTTTGTGCATAAAGATGCACATATATAAATGTAATTTTAAAATTAACAGGTATTAAAATAGCTACTACTCACACCTTCCTATCTAAATTTATTATTTACTACTGCTGCTGTCAAATTTAGATGAAAACCTACATATGAATAAGAAGATACCCAGCAACTTAGGACCTCTTCCCTAATATTTTCCAAGACAGATTCCAGTGACCACAGTTCATCTTGCTTCAATATATACAGTCCATAACACAGACAATCACCTCAGAAAAATCAGAAGGGTTCCAACATGTAAGACCAGCTGGACTCGTCTTCCACAGCTATTGCACTGGCATATGTATTTACATCTGTCCTATGTAGCTGTACAGTGCTGTGACTATAACTTGGTAGCATTTTAAATCATCTTAGCATCTGCTTTTCACATAATCCTGTAAATCCTCTATTGACACTTTAGGAGGTGAAAACCACCGTCTGCCTGCATGGGAGTCTGCCAGTGCAAACTAACATCGTTCTGAACACCAAAAATTAGTGATTTGTTAGATCCCTTCAGAGTGTTTCTTTGGGCACATACAGGGGATGTTTGGCATTATCAAGGTTGTAAATCTTGAGTAATGATATAATAGCATTTTTTTTTTAATTATGAACATTATGTAGCAATATAACACAGGAAGGAAAAATGTCAGTGATCAAAACCAGTAGTAGCTTTTTTTGTTTGTTTGCTTCCGATATATTGGTGCAAATAGAACACACATCAGGTGCCCAAATGGGTCTTGTCTCATCCCGTTTCTCTCATCCTTTTCCATCCTAACTACAGTCCACAGCTCACCTGTCTGGTTCCTTAACTTTGATCTCATGTATGCTTCCAGAGATTACCTATTTGGTATAGCCCCAAAGCCTCTACTCTGTGGCTCCCCTACTCCCCTTCCACAGTCCTGTGTGTGACAGCACAACTTCTCTGTTTCTAGCTCCAGACGCATCCCCAGGGCCTACTTCTCACATGTGCCCAGATGCCAGGCATGCAACTCTCAGTCTTCACAGCCGCATCAATGCTGGGGTATTTAAGGAGCTCATAAATTTCACCCACCACCAGCATACAACTTTGCTGGAGTTGTGACTACTCATAGATTCCTTCCATGCCTTACGTACCTACAACAGAGTAAGAAAAGACAGAGAACAAACTGACTGAATACTGCGATTTTAGTTAAATAATCACTTTATAGAATTCTTTTCACATGCTCCATCATTTCATGTCCGTTTGGGGATTTTTATTTCTTTTTGCCTTCATCATTTCTCACAACAAATTTATTCTAAACTCTCATTCTCCTGATGGCGTAAAACTTTATACACCAGTTTCTTCACTGCTATCTGGTGACACTTGTTTTGGGCAAGCATTGCCCTTTATTTTGAGGAGTAAACACCTTAACTTGAAGGTATTTGAAGAGAACATTTATCTCCTCTCATAATACTCATTTTTCTAGACTAACTACATGATTATTATTGAGGATACAGTTAATCTTTTGCAGACATCCTCTACAACTACCTGAAAGGAGGCTGTTGTGAGGTGGGGATCAGTCTGTTCTCCCAAGTAACAAATGATAGGACAAGAGGCCTGAATTTGTGCCAGGGAAGGGTTAGGTTGGGTATTAGGAAAAATTTCTTCCCTGAAAGGGTTGTTAAGCACTGGAACATGCTGCCCAGGGAAGTGGTGGAATCATCATCCCTGGAGGGATTTAATGTCGATGAGGTGCTTAGAGACATGGTTTAGTGGTGACCTGTCAGTGCTAAGTTAAGGGTTGGACTTGATCTTAAAGGTCTCTTCCAACCAGAAGGATTCTGTGATTCTGCTTCCACTACCTGCTATCTAATCCAACTGGAAGGGGCGTAACCAAGTCAGCACAGTTTTGTGTCCAAAGAAACAAGTTCTCCTAAGCCCGTGGTTACATAGCTTCCAGATGTGCCAGGGCTTGATCTGCAAGCTTGTGGTCTGCTTAAACCACAGGGAGGCAGAGAAAAAGCACTGTCGTGTAACCCTTTCTCCACTCACAGAAACTTTATTAACCTGATAATCTTAGCAGTTGCCTTACCTGCTCAAATTAAACTCCACCTTTCTTGAACATGTAACTGCACTGTGAAGAACACTTAAGATGCAGTCTCTGTTAATCCCCAGTCTCTGTCAGATATATTTCACCTCATACATTATACTCCTTATTTTTCATTCTACTTGGAATTTTTCATATTACTAGAATACTACAATTTCTAGTCATCTGTGATTGCCTATCTCTAGACAATCACACTTTATTTTCAACTGGTCAGCTTCTCAAATGCATTCTTTTTATTCCTTGCATACATGTCTTTTGCTATTAAATTCCATCCCATCTCTGTAACATTCTGGGTTCTGTTGTTTCTTTCTTCCAATCCCGCCCCCCATACTTTATGCCCTCACTCTTTATATCACTAATACTCTTCTATGTGTTAAGCAATTATTGTTAATCAAGACATTAGATTAGAATCAGGCCCAGGGTATTTCTTGAGTAACTTTTCCAGAACTTTCTTGCCAAATGACAGTACTCTCAATAGAATATTATCTCTCCTTCAGCCGCGTCATTACACACCTTAAATTCTTGTATGAACCCCCATCTTTTCTAGCTAAACTAGCAATTTCTCATGTAGCAGTGAATCTTCCAGTTCTATCTAACAGGTGAAAACTTTAATATGCTAAAGAAAAGCACAATTATAAACAGCAATTAAAATAAGAACGAGGACTTGTAAATTACGTATAAATATTTTATTATGTATAAAAGACAACTTACATGGATAGATGCTCTATTAAAACAAATCACAGGCTTTCTATTTCCATGAAATGATTCAAATGCTGTAAAGGGCATTGTAGAATGCCTCTTCCCTCTCCTACAGCCGTGTATTACTTAGGGACTGATACCAAGCAGCAAATGTACTGCAAAATAGCAACAGCTGGTGTTTCTACTGATGCTGTGACAATGCAAAAGGAGGGTACCATATAGAATCCAAATTTGGATTTAAGGCTCGGGCTTTTTGGTCCCCAAGTAAATAAAACCAGGCAGTGGGAATTGAGTGAAACGATCTGCAGACTTCAAAACAGACCTTTACAAAACACCTCCTTTGGGATGTCAGCTGGCTCTGGCAATTGCAACTCTCTTCATTCTATTTAAGATGGGGACTACTAGAAATAACAATGGGAAATGCAAACAATGGGAATAATGTGAAGCAGAGGAAAACAGCATCAGAAGGCAAGCTAGTTCAAGTAAAAAACCTTCCACAGATTACCTGTTTTTTCTTACAGTACATACATATGCTCAATACAGGATTAACATTTTAAAGTCATTGTGCAAGCATTTAATCTTCTCACAAGATCAGACCAATTTTGTTTAGTGTTACTATTTCATCTATGACATCCATTCCAAAGAGATTTTTTTTGGTTTTCTTTTTCAAGACCCTGAAAAGGCACTACAAAAAGTAACTGAAATACTGCAACAATGTGACTGTAGGAGTTACCTGTGTGGATTTTCATGTGCACCAATACAACTACAGAGCGTTACTTAATTTGTAACCTGTCTTTGACTGTATCTGGGTGAGCAAATAAAAACGTTGCCATAAAAAAAACTGAGTTGCCCAGCTTTTTTCTAACTCTTCATATGGCTGAAAAGTTTACAAATATCAGTATGTAAACTACCTCACAAACAACAGTCAGAGCCTGACATGTAAACAGTTAAATATATATAATTACATAGTAAATTTCCTATTAGGATATGCAGGTTTGAGTGTTGTTCAATGGACCCAAGGTATAAGGTTTCTCTGAAAAATGAGAACTTAAGGTTAGTGCAGTGACACTGAAGTTATCAAAAGATTAAAGTATCATGCAAGAGAGACTTTTCTGTTAGCTGTCACAGGAAAACCAAAATATTTTTAAAAGGCCTTTGAAGTGTCCCCTCTCTTTATTAGACACTAAATAGTCAAAAATCTCCAAATATTTCAGTAGTCACATTTTCATGCTACAGAAGGCAACTGTACACCTGCCTATGGGTTCAGCACGTTACAATGGGAAGTTGTCAATTCTTACCAGAAGATAGTTAATAGTAGTATTTTAATAAAAGATAAAAATGTAACAGCTACTTTATTATTTACATTTGATTTTAGCATAATATCAGTGAAAGTGGCTTGTGCTATTCCACTCAGCTTATGCTTTGGTGATGAGGACAATGTACTGGGTTCATTACTCTAAAACATAACATTTACATTTTTATTTTTAAGAACTGCAATTTTTAAAAACAAATTATATAGAAACATTTTATGAAGATTATGTTTGAATAAATTTTTAATTGTTCTGTATTTGGAGTCTAAACAAAGTGACATAAATTATATTTTTTCTATATTTACTTCTCATACTACTGTATTAATTTTTCAATAAACGCAGAGTACATGTTTTTACAGATAAGAGAAAAATGATCTCATAAGTTCAATGTGAGGTGGAAACTTTTAAAAAACACTGGAGGACAAGAAAAACACAAACTCATAAATGCAGCTAACTTTTACATATTATATAATAATTCTCTTGCCCTCAGACTCACTGTGTAGCTGGCTTTTATCACAAAGCAGTGTAAAGAAAACCACTGAATGATACCAACATGTCCAAATTTAATTTTGGTTTGTTTTTTTCTTTCAATACATATGTTGTTATTACTAGACATCTTTCCAGGTAAAAGGATATTCCCAGTGCAAGAAGGAATTTTTTCAGTACGTATTTTCACATGTGTAATTATCTACTATGGGAGAGGTAAGTTCTCTTATGTACTGCTAGGACAAAGGCAGAACATAATACTTCATCATTTTGCCAAATACCTACAAACCAGAGAACAAGCATGATTAAGCATCCATAAGATGCAATTCTGTTCCCATTAAAGTCATACAAGTATTTCCAAAATGTTAGAGTCTCACTTTCTGTCAGAAAATCTCACGTTGATAGAGTTTCCAGGAGTCAAAAGTCCGTGGGTTTTGGCATGAACTGGCTCTGTTTTCGGAGAAATTTTGATCTCAAAATTCTGAAGCAACTGTGATGATAAACAAGACAAGTATGAGAAAAGTTGCAGAATTAGATATGAAGATCAGACTTTCAAAAAGAGAATGTAACAAACAGTCACAAACAAAATTTTTGTTGCCAATTCCCACACAGTAAAAAAAAAAAAGTTGTTACAAGGTGAAGATTATAGTGAAAAATCTTCCTTCTCTGATTGAGGGAGGACTGAACCAGTACTTTCTGAAGAATTTCCACACAACTGCTTTAAACAGTCTGAGCTATCAGAGAAACTAAGGTCTCTCTCATACCTTGTGAGCTTCCTCTCTTTGCGTTTCTGACTTAATTTTCTTTAATATAAATCAATATGTGCAATTATAAAACAAAGCACTAAAAGAGTCCCAAAGTGATCACACACATTTCTTGCCTGGGCAGAAGGAAGCAAATCAAACATGAGACAGCAACTGTCCACGGCACCGAGTACAACAATCCTAATTCAAGCAGTCAAATACTAGAACCTCTCCTGAACAGAAGAATCACTGTAATTCAACTACATGGGTTCTCTGTACATTAAACCTCAATTTCCACGTACTTAATGAAACTTAGAGAATCAGTTGCAAACATAAATCACAGGAATTGTGGGCTAAAACAAACTTGAAAAGCTTGATCTTGCCTGTTTTGAAGTGGAACATAGAATACCTCAGCTGTCTATTTTTAAACTTTCAAGAAGGAAATACCACAACATCCTCAACTATCCCTATTATTAAATCTCCAACATTTTTTTCTGGAAATGAAGCAATCTTCTCTTATCCTTCTCCTAGCAAGGTTGATGAACAATGCCTTATTTTCCTATATACTAACCTTTATACCTTTATATAATTTTATAGACCTTTATAGCCTTCCTATATATAACCTTTTCACTGTTAGCTGTTTGATCAGATTTTCATCTCACTCTTTTTCAAACTTCTTATTCTTGTTATTCTCTCTGTTTTCTAAATTTCCTCCAGTTTGACTATATCGTCCTTAAAATGCAGCACACAAGGTCAGTTGTCTATCAACATCTATCTGAGAGTTGCCAGTGTTTGGTCAAAGACTGAGTAATTTAGCTCCTATTTCTGACACACCATACGCTTGTTAAAACAGTGGATACACCCAAGGACTACACTGCCTTGCCAGAATTAGCACCATTATTTCTGACTAGTTTTTTCAGTCAGCAGACCCCAGTCTGTTTCTATGGTACCAATTACACAGCCAGTTGGTCAGCAATTTGTATTTATGCATTTGATTTCTTCTCAAGAGCAGTAACTTGCAACTGTCCTTTGTGAAGAATTTTGAGTTGATTCTGGAACATTTCCCCATATTTTCATGATTTTACATTCATATCCCCCGATTTTAACTTAATTCAGGTCAGGTTGGTGTCCTGTGCAAACACTAAAAGTGTTCACTAATCCACCATATACACTGTTAATGAAAATACCAACCTAAATCAAATGCAGGACAGACTCTTACAGAATTTTTATTAAACACTTTTCCAGTTCAACAGCAAATACTTGATAGCTACTGCCTCCAGCTCTTTCTTTTTTCCAACCAGTTACTCATGCATTTTATAGGTACCTCCACCTGGAACAAATTTTATTAATTTAATTGTGAAAACAATGTATAGGACATGTGAAAATACTTCCCAAAGTCAGAATACATGGTTTATCCACCACATTAGGTAAGTGATCAAGCCAAAGAAAAAAAAATCAGACTGGGCTGAAATAATTCCTCTTTGATCAGCTCCATGCTTCACGTGTTTTATTTTTAAATCACTTAAATATCATGTCAATCCTTTGTAAATAGGTTGTGTGCTATTTTGTTCTGGTTTCTTCCCAGCAAACAAAAGCAGGCTCTCTATCACTTCCTTCATCCTCCTTTTCAAAAAGATGCAAGCATGTTTCTTTTATCCAGCCCCTTGAGAGCTATCTCATGCTCAGTTCCAAAAGACTGATGCCAATTGTTCACAGATTGCTCTAGGGATTTGTTTAAGGAAATTCTAAGGCAAATTCAATCAAGCCTTGCTTTGAATACATATAATAGGTCTAAATATTTTTATAGTTAAGTAACTACAAATTTTACAAATATTTTTTGAGTTTTGATTGCACAATCTGATCTCAGTAGTTGAGCTAAAGGGGGTCTTGTAAATTTGAAGAAATGTAGCAGCTGATGAGAAAGCCTTATTTATTAGATCAAGCAACAGAAAACAATATATATCAATATGTATTAGCTACTTAACTATAAATTATGTATATCTAAAATGATAATGAAGTTAGAAGAAAGAACAAGAAGGGACAGAAATCCACAGAACAGAAAAATTCTACTAGTTGTCCTAACACTGTAACAAGGATATAAAAACTTTATTCTACGTCTTTGTAAATACTGAATTCTTCATAACTAAAATACTGAAACTGAGCAGGTAACTGTTTCAATATACATTAAGAAAGATTTCCAATTTGCTTACAAAACCCTTCTGTACTAGATCTATGCAGTTCCTTAACAATCTTACCTTTAGTTTTACTTCATTTGTACTATAAATATTTTTTCTTCTGCAATGTAGTTTAGCCAGTATGTGACATTTCAAGCATGATCATTTTCAATTTTTTAAACCTTTGCAATGTGAGTATGCTAAATAACCCTCCAAAACAAAGGTTTTGAGCACTGTAAGATATCCAGAAATGGTATACATAGAAAAGAATCATACCAATATATTTTTCTTCTTGCAATGCTGTCACATAGTTCTAACCTGAATCAGTGCAAGATGAATTTCCAGCTCTGCAATTCTTTTTCCTATGCAACTTCGAATGCCATAACCAAAGGGGATGGAACCAAAATTGTCTACTCTGTCCAAATTATCCTTTCTCAGCCAGCGCTCAGGTCGGAACTCATTTGCCATGGAGAAATTTTCTTCACTGTATGAAGTAGTGTAATGACAGAGAGCCAGCTGCGTCTGAGGAAACAAATTATATTTAGCTAATTCCAATATACAATGCAGAATAAAAAGGCATTTCTAATTACCATCATTTCTGCAATATGGGGTGATAAATATGAAGTAACTTTTAGTAATTCTAGAAGAAAAATAAAAAAAAGATACCTAAAAAATCAGTCTCCTTTCTCAACTGGTCAAATGAAAGAATCTTCAAATTGTTTTAATGTTCCTGGATATATTAGAAAGGATGCAGTGGGGTAGGAGACGGGAACAAAAGTAACAATTATTGGGAACTGTCTCAGAAAGATGGTAAGAAAGAAAGGGAGAGGAAAGATATGAGACACTGGAAAGGGAAAAAAAAGTGGAGGATGGGAAGGAAAAAACCCCACACCACCACAGAAACAAACCCAAAACATTCAATAACTAATGTAAGGATGTTTCTAAAATAAATCTGCTATTTATGTGTAATAACATTTAAATATGTACATTAAGAATTAAGAATCCTGGTGGTTTTAAAGCTACGTTGCTCTAACACAGAAGTGTTGTCATTTAAAATAGAGCCATACACTTCTACCATAATCCCTGTGTAATCTTTCAATAGTGTAAAGATTCATAATTTAAAAAGGAAATGAAACTCTTTCTACAAAGGGAATCAACAAAGAATTAGAAAACTGCAAGAATAATGAAATACATGCTTTTAAAATCAAATTGCAACATTGCATAGAGATGTTATTAATAGACTCCACCCTCAAAACTATGAGGAACAAGTCACAACAGTAAATTTCATTTGTGGGTGAGGACCCAAATCTAAAAAACCTATAATATCCATTTTTGTCATTGAAATGGGTATTACTGAAATACTTTCCTCCTAATGCTCTAGCTTGGTGAAATCTTTTGAAATCGACGAAGTGTATGTATGTTGTAAGAGATCACATTTCATACACAAAAATTAAACTGTGTTCTCTGCAGAGGACTGCAATAGAACCTACCCCTTTAGGTATCAAGTATCCTCCAACAATCAAGTCTTTTTGCGTCACTCTTCCATTTCCTGGCAATACTGGATATAACCTAAAGACAATTATTTATGACATATTTATGAGAAGTTCAACAATAATAATTAATACAACTTAAAAGTTCTGATTCCAATTTGCATTCACAAATATACAATAGAAGTATTGGAGTAATGGAGATTTGAAGATCTCAAATCAGCTGTGAGAATATTACTACTACATAAGAAAAGTAATTTCCTAGTAACTGGACGTTGAGCTGTTTGGTCTGTTTACTTTCCACCTGTACAAACACACAATCAATTGGTCAAGCTGGAGACATTTTAGCACTACTGGAAGCTGAAAAGGCCTTGTTGATGCCTTCTCTAAAATCCTCTTACTCTGTTCACTTCGGTATGAACGTTTGGTATAAACATATAAGAAACGCATGTCACACGCCTTCAATTTAAGTCAAGAAGTTTAAAATGATTGTAGTGGCACTGCAAAGTACCAGTGTGGGAGAGGAGGTTGGTACAGCCTATCATAGAGACTGATACTTAAAAAGCAAAAATCAAGCTTTCAGTTACCTGCCTTAACAGACATGTCCTACATATGTGATACAACTTATACCATACTTAAAAACGGCAACATTGTATAATCTATCATATTTCATTGCTTAGGCATCCCTGGACACAATACTGATTCAGTAAGTAAAAGCAGAGGCAGCAAATAGCAGTAACAACAACTAAATACAAACATTAGCATGGAGTCAAAATTCATTACAACTACATGGAATTAATTTTTTTAATTAATGATTGCAGTTTTCTGCTACTTACCTCAAGGTTTCTTTCAGCACAGCTCTAATCAAAGGCAATTTCGGGACATCACAAGCAACAGGAACTTGGTCTTTCCCCAGCTTATTGACTATTTCTTCATAAACACGTTGTTGAACCTCAGGGTGCTTTGCCAACAAGTACGTTGCCCAGGACAAAGTAAAAGAAGTCTAAGGAAGAAACCACAACCACCATCATCGATTCCAATGAGATTAGAATAAAAATAATCGCAAGCCAAGAAAAACAACCAGTTCTCAACTCTGTTTTTTATGTTTAAAGTTATAAAACAGCCTGGCAATGATTCACATCTGGACTGAATGGGATGTTGTCAGACTTCATCATCCCCTCCTTCATCCCTTTTCCATCTAAAAATCCTCCACATATCAAAACAATCCGTGCTGATATTTTCCCAGAGAAATATAAAAAGCAATAGAAAAACAAAATGCATAAGTACATAAACAATACTGAAACAGAAACACTCTAAACAGCAATAGGTTAAGTTAACTGTTAGTTTTCAATACGTGTTTCACCTTTCTTCCCAACAAAAACATCTCACAGGAAACAAGGCAAGAGAATACTACTCAGAACATTACCAACCCCTCTTAAGCATATGGTGGTCTCCTCATAGCATCCACACAACAGAACTGATGCTCCATCACAATCAGCACTTTCTACCTCTTGAAAATTCTCACTCCACTGAAATTTAGCACCCTGTTGAAAACTTTCTTAAGGAAGCTTGAAGAGGAGCTTATATATTTTATTATATATTATATATTATATTATTTAAAGTGGCCCCAAAATGTAAATGGTACTGTGTGAAAAATCATTTTAAAATATTTTGTACAAAGGAGGAAATAGAACACAAGGCGGGAGACAGTTCAACTTTGAGCATGAGATGGTTTAAAGTAACCTATCACCTGGTCCTCTTTCACCTCAGCTGGGAAAATGGTATTTCAGTGCACATTTGTGGTTTAGGACACACTCTGAGAGCATCACTCCATCTGTACTAACGTGGAACTAAGTGGAGTATTCCAGATCTTTAAGTTTTTGTGATCCAATATTTAACGATTCATTTAACCCAGAGTCCCACTGTTTAAGCTACCTGGATTTCAGGGACTATTCCATTCAAGTATTAGACAGAGTCAGGACACTTTGCTTCTACTATCAGCTGCACCCAGGACATTAAGGTCAAGCAAACAGCCTTATTTGAACCCATTGCCCTCACAACCATCACTGAATACAGAAAATTTACGATGTGAAACAATATTTTCAATGTTTCTGAGTAAGTACAGCAGGGAAAGTGACAATGCAATCCTTCTGTTCCTTACCTGTGTTGTTCTTAGTATCTAACAGCATTTAAGAGAGAAAAAATTGTAACCTCTACCCCAATTTTCTTGAATTATTTTAATTTATATTTTTTTAACTTGTATAATGAAGACAGACAGCCAGTCTTGCTTTAAACCCAGGCAATAGTTTTATTCTCAGCCTCTCACTCATCAGCACAACAAAGCTTAAGTTTATAAACAATGTTTGGGTAAAACCCCCAACTTCTGGAAATGTTTTATTTGGGGCATACATTTAAGATCAATTTAGAATTACAAATTCATCATGACGGTGCCCTTTTATGTCTTGTCTTCAAAAGGAGGTTTAATGCTAGCAGTATCATTCTCAGAACCTTTCTTTTCTTCTTCTTGTAATACTGAGTATCTGTCCCTTGCTAAAATGCAAGCCTGTTCTATTCCTCTCAGAGCTCAGAGGAGCTGGCAATTGTGCCAGCTGAATACAGAACTTCTCTGATATAAACACTTTCTTCCCAGGTTCCCAGCTCCTTCATAACCTCTTAAAAATTAGCACTGTTCCAGGGACAGCCAAAATGCTTTGTAGCCAAAAACTGCTTTACAATTTTGTTGAAAGCTTTTATAATCCTCTAAACCTCTTCCAGTTTGAATGATAAAATGAGGTTTGAAGAGACAGCCGTAGGGAAAAAACGATTCCCTTCGTTTCTGTCTTGCACTTTGAAATGAGGAAATCAGAAGTGTCATCCTCACACAAAAAGACTGTTGCCAAATGAAAAAGCTGAGTCAAACAGAAAGAGAAACTCTTGTTGGCATGAACTCGAACATTGCCCTTTTAGTTTAATGAAAACCGTCACACACTAAAAATGGAAAATTAATGGTCTGAAAGATTAGAAAATGAATGGGTTGAATAACTGTGCTTTACTTAAGAACCAAACATCAAAAATCTCTCCAAACTCATAAGCCCTTGGGATAATTAATCAATGGAATAATCTTCAGGATGTAAATAAGCATTACATATGGTCCTTATTTTGGAATTCAGAAGTATAGTATTACTGTTGGGTTTTTTTGTTTGTTTTCTTTAGAAACCTTAAAAACTTTCTTAAATCAAAAAAATCTGAATTCAATTATCCAAAGAGGTTTTGTTACTTTAAGGCTACTTCACTTTTTTACTTATTTTAATCTTTTCTACTGTAAGACTGTTAAACACAGTCCTACATAGCACTTTCTTTATCCAATTTCTATACATTTCTTTTTAAAAATTGTTCAGTTGCAATAATTTACAAGAATAGTGTTCACTGATATTCTAAATAACTCCATACACATTGTATATATGTTATACAATTACTCATTTTTACCTTTTCTTCATCTTTTGATTGTCAAGCTGCAGTCAACACTAAGCTACATTGATTACATGTGATAGGAATGAGAACAGGGGAATATATATACATGACCTTTATGTTTCTTCAAGTGCTCTAGATAAATAAGAAGAACAAGGAAAGATGTCCACTTACAATGCTTCCCTGGGTGTTAACATTAGCCTCACTGATTCAGAGCCCTGTTACCACTGCTCTTTGCCTCAGACTGACTGCACGTTGGCAGCATAAGCATAGGTAGAGTGAACTTACGCCTTACCCACATTAGTGCTGGCCTAACAACCCCCTTCTACTGCACTTCAGCAGAAACCAGGTACCTGATCCATAATGTTTGTCCCAGTTGCTTTAATGAGCCATATGTGAAAACCATTTACTAAATTATACATATATTTACTGATCAATACTTTTCAGGCTGACTTTCAACAGCATTTTTCTATTGTGCTCTACCTAAAGAAGCACAAAAACCAACCTGAGATTCAAACTAGTAAAAGAAAATGTATGAAATTCAAGCCAAATGTAAAGACAATTGCTTTTTTTATCTGTTTATTAAACTGTGGAACCAGCTCTCAAATGATCACAGAATCATAGAATGGTAGGGGTTGGAAGGGACCTCTGGAGATCGTCGAGTCCAACCCCAGTGGGTTCTTGTAAACCACAGCTAGAATTAAGAACACTGTTTTCTTTCCAGTGAAGAGACTGCACAGTGCTGTAAGCATTTTCTATCCCATTAAAGATGTCATGGCTTCAATGTGTCAGAAGTTATGTCCTTATAAACAACAAAACCCCCCTGAAGACAGCTGCGAATGGTACCAATTTACAAAAACAACTGTGCACAAGAAAAATGATAACAAGCTTACTGTGTCCACTCCTGCCAGAAGCATTTCAGTCATATTGGCATAGATCTCTTCCAAAGTAAGTTCCTTACTCACTAGGAGGTATGTAAGTAGCCCACCATTCACCACTTCACCTTGGTCCAGCTGAGACTGAATAGCCTTCAATTTGTTGTCAACGTGGATTTGACCTTTGGGATTCAAATAAAATTGTTAAACTTCCAATTTGATTTTTCTGCTGGTTCCATTCAGTAATTACATTTCTCCCTTATGCTACAACCAACAAACATTTGAATCTTTTCTCAGGGAAAGGATAACAGTTTGGTGGTACAAGTCCTTGGGTACTCATGGTAAGGAAAGACTGAGCTGACAGGAACCTTGGTAGCTCACAGCATGAGAATGCTGAGCACAAAGAAAGGACACAAGAGACTACAGTTTCTGACATGAAGTGAAGGAAGCTCAAGATCAAGTTTTTATGCCCACCTGGCTTGTTTTTTGATGACTCTGCAAGAAGTGATGAACTCTGCAGAGCATACTGCAACTCAGAACACAGAGGCAGCTACTGGATGTTAGCAGCAACCAGAAGGTCAGAGCCACAGAAGCAAATTACACTGAAGACAAAGATGACAAGCATCAAGTGATAACAAAAAATAGAAAACTTCAGTGAAAAACATTTTGAGCAATTTCACCAACAGTCCCATTTATACTTTGGTGATTACAAACAGCATCTTCAGTGAAACAAGGACTTTAAAAAGAGGAAAACTCCTCAGAAAGTTAATGCCTCAAAGAATGAGCTTACAAAAAAGTGATCTAGAATCAACATGTTCCTTTAGGATGCCTACACAAATACACACATCACATAGTGGCTTCCACAATTTAATTCCCTTTTCACAAAGGGATTAAACAAAGAAACTGCACAACAGCAAGCTTCAAATGGAACAAACTCCTCACAAACAGTTTTTCAGAGGCTGTTAGGATAAAGCTGAAGTCTGCTGTTGTTTTTAACCCACAAAGGGAACAAGAGTACTTTATCATGGGAAATAATTTTTAAAAGGCAGTGTAAGACAGTATGTGTTTCACAGAAAACACACCTGCATCAGCATTAAATGGATTCCCTATTGCCTACTATAGGTACAGATCAATACATATTAAAAATAAGCATATTAGGCATATTAAAACTTAAGAAACTAAAGAATCTACCATCAAGAAGATGTACACAGACATACCTGGACAAATACTACTAGTAAAAGAAACTTAAATATGCCTGCAGCTTTCTAACATAAAAGAGGGTTTAGGGCTTTTTTTTTAACAATACAATATATTTTTTTAAAAAAAAGAAAAAAAAATATATATAGCAAAGACAACTCCTTCTTACTTACATGAAAGCTGATTTATAAAGTAGCCTGGAATGCTTTATTTACCAAAAAACCCCACCACATTGTAGTACAGCAGTGTACTTCTATGTCAATTTACATGCTTGTACAGGTGTATATATAAACTTCACAAAAATTAACTGCTAAAGTCTAATTTTTTTACTTTCTAGTCAGTTTTAGTGGTGATTATTTGTCAGAGTGCCTGACTGAAAACATGCTGAAGTCAACAAAACTATCCTCATTAAAATGTAAGTGGCTTAAGATAAAGCCTTAGCAAAGAACTCAGACCTGGAGCGCAGACTGGATGCTGAAACAGACGAAGACAGAGAAACAGCAGTATAAAACAGGAGAATATTTAAAGTGTACTGGTAAAATTCTTTTTTAAACCAGTTCCCTTGGCCAATCTGCATTTAATATGAAACTTACTTCTGCCACAATGCCGTCTTATCATTTTAGAAGAGAAATGCAGCAAGTCCTGTTCAAACACACAGAGAACCTGTAGAAATACAGATGAACTTTTCTACAACTAAATCTTACTAAATTTGAAGAGTCCATCCCAGGATCTGCAGAACTCTCTCCAGGGTTTTGGAATAAGTGGACGAAGCCATTTGGGAATAGCACCTGCATACATAGTGGTCTTAAACATACTAAACATCAACTCCAGAGCCTCAATATATTCAACAGTCTGCTGTGGGATGTTGCTTTCCAGGCAGCCCAACCGGCATTCATACAGAATAGTTGCCACACCTGCACATACGAAACCAAAGAATTTGCTATACACATGCATATATACATATTAAGGAATTAAAATGCTAACATAATGAATGGAACTACCTTCCAAAAAACGTTTAATTGTTATTAACGGCAGTTGGCAGCAGACAAAATAGACATTTACAACACAGTAAACAAACCCCAGCTAAACACCGTGGAGAGACAGTGGTTGCTATGTCAGTAATGCTCAGCATGAGATGACAGCCAGGAATTCCAGCAGAGGCAGAGCAGCCCTCCAGCAAGTTGGCTGCGCTTTGCACGAATCCCAAGCCTGCCATCGTGGCCTCTGAACACACAAGGATGTACAAGTCCAAAGACATTTCTGATAACTGGGGATAACGCAGGAGTTTCTGGCAGTGGCTACATTTTTCTTCATCATAAGCTGGTAGTAAGTGAGCTAAGCTTGCACTCTAGACAGTGATTTTACGGCACCCAATATAGTGCACATGGCCCTGAAAAACAGCGAGTGCGCGGCACTATCGCAAGCGACATCGACTCCTCGCTCGCTCCTGACTTGCTGGAACTTCCTCGGATGGTTTTTTGCAGTACTGCAGTGATCCCTAACAGAAATACCAGTCACTCCCCTCGAAAGAAAAGTGCTTTAAATATATTTTTATTAAATTCTCCTTCTTCTCAACTCTGGACCATTTCTTCTATTTATCGAGTTCATTCTTACCCATCCATTAGTGCGCCTGCAATCTCTCAGCTCAGTTTTCATAAACATTCCCAAATTATTAAATACGAGACAGAACGCAGCCAGAAGCTGCCCTTCTGGAGTTAGCCAAAGTGTTCTCCCAGTCTGACAGCAAAGCTTTTTTTAATTACTTCCTGAACACAGGTTTCTAGTGATTTTTCCTCCCAATTTGCAAAATCTAGATTTTATTACCTGGTTTATTTACAAAAATACCACAAAGTACAGTATAAAACCCAGTCCTATTATCAGAATAATCTTGCTTAGTGATTTTTCTAAAATCCAATGGATCAACTGGGTAATTTTAAAAGGGTGTTTAGATAATCTCTCAAAACCAATTCCATCAAATAAAATGTTTTAAAATAAATTTTGTGCTTTTAAATTAATTGGTTAATAGTTGGTCCACATCTTTCCAGGAAATATTAGAATAACTGTTAACTAGATAATTAGAGTAACTGGTCTAGTAACACTCCAATCTCTTTTTTCTTTGTTTTTCCTACTAAAAATGGGTACAATAGATATTGATGTTTAACCCTGATATTGCGCTCCATCAAACTCTCCATAAATTCTCAAGTAGATAGAACGAGAGAGAGAGAGAGAGAGAGATGTTTTAAGAAACTTTTCCTCTTTCCTGTTCTTTGCTTTGTATTTTTTCTTGACAAAAATAATTTTAAAATCTGGCTATTTTCAACTCTCCCTTCCCTAATTTTCTTCCCTGGGGAGATATTTTTCTGTGCCTTTTATTTCTCTTGTGCCTCCTTCAGCAACTGCTGGCTCTTATGCATTCTTTTGCTCTTTACATGGTACTTTCAAAACAATCTTACACATTAATTCACTGTACAGTGGACAGTGTAAGTTAATTAAAACTACAATTCATATAGGAAATTAGTGCATGCCAGGCACAACTGAAAAGCTGAAAGAATGTGAAGAATTTAAACTAACCCATCACTTCAAGTGAATCTGGAAGCTCAGATCTTCAAATTCCATTAAATTGATACCTTTTAGTTTAATGCAATTTTTAGACACTATTAGTATAGAACAGACTCAGGTTATTTTACCAAACAGGAAGCCAGCAACTGATACAACATTTTCAGAGATGAGCAATTTAGAAATGCTTGCAAAAGTCAAATTATTCAGCTGCCTGTCAGCAAAGAGTAACAATGTTTTTAACAAGCACTGTATATAACAAGATCAGGTTGTGTGCAGTCAGTTAAAGGAATGCATGAAACATGAATCTCCATTAGATTTCTATAAGGACACAGGAAATGCCATACTGGCTGTGCCTGGAGTTCCATCTAGCATTTCCTCACTAATGGCAGCCAGTGGCAGATGATCTTTAAGGTAAGTACAACGATCCTGCACTTGGCACGTGCAGGCAGGGGAAAGCAGTATCTTTTCCCACATATCTATATTCTGTTCATAGCTTAGTATCACACCACATGGAATTTGGCCAGTATGTTGTTAAATTAACCTGACTTAGGATTCACACTGTTGGAAGGTCAACACCCTTATTCTTGAGAAATTAATACAGAAATACAGAGTACTGAAACTGCTCAGGGTCCAGACTGTACGTTATAACTATACACCAGCATTTCCACAAGAATTGTCCTTTAATATAAGGGATCAGCTCTTTGGACTCTACGAAGGAATTCTACCAATATCTACTGCAGTAAGTAGGAAGACACCTGAATGCAGAATATTCCATTTGCAGATTAATCACAATGGGGCACTAGCTATTTAGCAAAAAGTGCCTAACCATAAGCACAATGCTTTACATCCATTTTCTTGACAGATTTTATACAGCCTGGGCTTACCTTCCATTGAATACTTGAAGAAGAGGTTGTTAACATTTGTCACTGTTTCCCCATCGTCCCCTTGACTTCTGAGGGTGTGGATCCTTTTAATTAAGTCTGTGATAACTTTATTGACTCCTTCAGAGTAAACAGCCACATCTTTGGGTTTCAGAATTTTTTGCCGCAGTACGCTTCTCATTTTTAGCCATTGTTCCCCCTCCCTAGAAGAAATGACTAATAATGTCTATACAGAATTTTCCTTAACAATCATCAGCTCGGTAAGAGCTCTGCAAGTGGGAAAATGAAAATGATGATAACGTGTATTTGGTATTATGCTCCTACACTTTTATTCTGTATTTATTGCACATCCTCATTACATTTCAATGTTGCCACACGTATGTACATGCCTAAGTCAATCTCAGGTTTGAGTGACAAAATGTGCTCACTCAGTGTTCTGCATTTGAGAAGTGCCTCTATATTAGTATTTCAGTAGTAGCTAATATAAGAAATTAACAAAATATTCTTATTAAAATTAATTTAAATAAATATTTGAATGGATAATCTGCAAGATTGCTTCTACCTAGAATTGGTGCTTAACTACTAAAGAATGGTATCACATTCAGGTCTGACAAGACAAGAATTTGAGCTAGTATCATAAATTCCATTACTGATCCATCACTTTCAGTTATTCTAATTCTAAACCTACAAAGTAATAGGGTAGCAGATCTATCTATAGAGAAACAATTTACAGCTAGATTCTCCTTTAGCTGAGTTATGTACTGAAACCTTTGCGCCGAAGACTACAAAACTGAATTGTATGCTGTATTTCAGCAGAGTATTTGAGGACAGTGTTTCCAGGGTCCACCGGCAATTGTCTTTTATGCATTTATTTTAAATTGATATGTATTTCCCATTAAACTCTTTCACCTGGAGCAATACTGCTGCAAGGTACAGAAACTTACTGCCCAGCAAAAGAATTTAATCTCTTTAACAGACATTTTCTGATTATCTCTTGATTTAAGATCTCATTCACAAAATATCAAGAAATTGCTAGTTTGACTCTGAACTGCAGCTTAAGATTTGAGCCTGCAGTGCAATACATAATCCCTTTTGTTACCACGAAAGAAACAGACTGTTCATGACTCAGGAAATTAGTTTCCCTCTAAATAAACAGCGTATGTCAGTGGGGACTGTGAGCAGTTCCTAGTGGCAATTAACCACACCCACACACACTGCCAGTTTATGCAAGCTTTGAAAGACAGATAACTCTTCTAGAATGAGCCACATACAAAAATATCTGTATGGTGATGCACTACAGTGTGAATGTACCATATGGTGCATTCTCTGCATTTATCTACTGAGGGGGCACTTGGGTGAACAATAAAGCTAAGGCCAGCCGAGCCAACAAGTCCACACAGGACACTGCCAACTGGATGCCACAGTCTAGATCTGAGGCAAAAACCCACATTTGCACAGTGCACTGCCAAAGTTAGTAAGCTCTTTTATGCTTCCAGGTAAGTGAGTCAGTTCAGACAACTCTAGTTAATACCCTTACCCAAGAATGTTTTTAAGCAAGGTAGTTTAATCCACATTCCAACTATGCATCATTACCATCCCTTTGAAAATTTACAGCAGACCAGACAATTCAATGTAAATTCCTACCCTCTTCCCCCCACTAGACACACACATTTCCCCACAAGAATAAGCCTGAATGACCTCTACAGTCCCTCAGAAAATCACTGGAGTTTTACAAGAAAACAAAGAAAATGAAGGTGGAACAAGACTTACGCAGAAATAAGTCCTGTGGCTCTCCCTCGTAAGTCTCTGTATTCCTGCCAGGATTCCATGTTAGCTCTTTGTGGTGCTCTACCTTCTGCTCGGAGGACTTGAGCAACCATATCTCGATCTGCAATGGATACAACAAACTGGGGACCAAAGTGAGACTTGAAGATCTTTCCATATTCCTGAGTGTGTTTTTGCTACGATATCACCAACAAAGAGAAACAGAAGTAAAGCTTATTAAGAAAAAGTAACACAAAAGGAAACTGACAATTTGTCACCCAGTGAACCAATCCACCACATCTACAACTTGATCCCCAGCCTTCCAGTCAAGGAACACTTTGAAATGTCAGGAGAAAGCATCTAAGCCTTACTGTGAAATATTCACAAGGAAAACAGAGAGGTCACACTGTTCAGGGCCTCTGTCTGAAAAGGCCCAAAGCTCTAAGGCCCAAAGCTGAGTGAAACCAAATACTGAGAAGATGAAAGGGCTTGGGGCACTTAAAAACACATCCCTTCAGATCAAACAGGTTCGAAAGAATGTCTGAAAGAATGAAAAAGGGGAGGTAAATAGGGTGAAATTAACAGTATAATACAAAAATATAATACAATTTACTTTTAATGTCTTTTGTAAATGAAGAATTACTCTACCATTTTGTTCTTTTAAAAAAAGCTACTTTTAAGCTTGTCACACCTCATCGAAGAGGATGATCACATAGCAGCCTAGCGAAAAACTGCATTTGGGGACAGCTTCATTGGCAGTGAACCTTAGAAAGACATATGTTAATTCTGCAAAAAGCAGGAAAGGTTGAGGTCTTATTCCTGCAGTGAGGTTTGTTTAGTGGCTGAGACACAATTTGTATGGCTCGAGCTAGAGACAAGCAATAGGCAATGAAGGAAGAGGACTGGAAAACATTCAATTATGTGTAAAAAAAAAACCCTCCAAAAGTTCTCCTGTAAGATTGTGCTATCACTGTCCCATGGAATCTTACTGATTATTTCAAACAAATTTCAGTAAGACATGATCATGAAATGAAGCACCCAACTCCTGCAAATCTACTTGGAGTAGAGGTACATCATCATTTTAGGAAAAAAACCAAAAACAAACCCAACAAAACTGCAAAGGAGAACTTGATTACAAATTCAGATTTAAGAAAGCTTTACATTTTAAAACCTTTCTTTCAGGTTAAAGTATCAAGATGAATTAAGCTGATAAATTTTAACTTTGGCATCTAATCCAAAGACATCTGCCTGCAGAGTTCCCTTGACTGTAAGTCAAAGATGTGTGATACAGCTACACTACTGAAAGTCTAGTGTTGACCCAAGATTAACTTGTGAGAAATATTTTTTTAAATCAGTCTTGGTTACAGAGGTGAATTGTTTAATTGCCAACAATAAGCTGAAGACATGAATCACTCTTCAGCATATGGTACCAAGTGCTTATAAAAAAATGTAACTTTTTGCCTGGTTTCCAAATAAAACAATAGTTGTGCAATTGTGGTCTCTGCCAGTCTCCTCTTAAATACTTTTACAACACAATGGCCAATTTCAGTCAAGTTTAACAGAGAGTTAAAGGTCTCCTACAACTATATTCTTACTATTTTAAGAATCAGCATCTGGATTCAAATCACACACACACATTACTCAGCCTGAACTCAACTGTTACCGTTTCTACTTGGTCTGCTGCTAACCAGCCACCACCAGCAGAACGATGCATGGACAAGCACTCCCAAATCCCAGAGTATCTCTTGTCTTGGGGATATTCTTGGAATATTGAAACTAAACTTTGAGAGAATTGAGAGCATGAGTCTTTACAGGAAAGCACAAGTTGAGAGGTAAGTGCTGCAAGGAAAAGGCAGTGGAGTGAGGAGAATACAGGTCACCAGTCACAGGAAAACAGGTTCAACAAATTTGGATGTTTATTTATGGAGCAGCTTGTTTTCTCCACTGATAGTGAGGTTTACATGGGAGGATAAACTTCAACAGAAAATAAACCAAGTGTGAAGCCATTCAACCAAATAAATGTAATACTAGTTTTAAACCAGAATCAGACAAGAACAAGGTATTTGGACATCTCTCGCTTTGAACAGAAAGATGTTCAGTGTATCAACTTCACGTTTAAAGAAATGCCTGGAATTTCTCTTCCATATTTTCTATCACAACATAGGGTTTCTTTCCTTTCTTCCAAACCTTAAAAATATTACATTTTAATGTCTCACATACCACTCTCACACCAGACATTCTTTCACACATCGTAAATTCAAACTGCCAGCATCCAAACCCTCGCCCCCTCACCTTTCTTTTCTTCATACTTACACAGCACTGATGGGACAAAAGAGATCTAACCCCATCAAATTAAAAATACTTTCCCTTTGTCATAATTGCTGTAGGCATTACTGCTTTGGCCAGGACTAACTGGAATCATGTTACTGAAAACAGAACCTCCTTTGTGAAAAAGCGCTCAGCTTCTCCACCCCTTCTGCATATAGCATACAAATATTTGTGTGCAGAAGGACACCGTTTAAGTAGCTGTGCTAGTTACCAAAGGTTTCAGATTAATCCATTCCTGATGTTCACTGTATTGTTAAATTTAACAGACTGTTATTAATCCAGTTAATGCCTATTTGCATCCAGCATGTATTCAAGCAGGGGAACTGTGACTTGTAAAGTGATTTTTGAGACTCTAAACAGAATAAAAAATAGTATTTGTAACTCCTCCTTATCCTTCCTCCCACTTTCTATGAATAACGTTCATTAAAGAAAAAAAAATATCCATAACAGATAGTGGTAGTGAAATCATATACTATTTAGGTTGCCTTAACATTCAATACTTTGAATAATTGTCACGGTCTGACAGTGAAAGAAAATTAATTCAATAGAACTATTTTTTTTAGTGTTATGAGACTATGGTGAGTACTTCTCAAATTCTGTGCACCACCACAGACGTAGAGAAAAAAAAGAAATATAATGCTACAAAAAGCATTACCTATCATGAAGTTTCATCTGCCTGTGTTTTGCTTAGAAAGCAATTATGCTGAGCAATTCATCATTAGCAATCTAATTTGCCTGCCACCAAACACAGCACACACTGAGGAGCCTAACACTTCTGAGAAATCTAAATGGTAAATAGAACAAAGCCAAACAAACCCAAGCAACTTGCTTTTTTTTTTCTTCCTGTTTCCTGACTCTTTATGGTGTTTTTAGGCCCTTTGTAAATCCTAACTTTCAATCTTTGATTCTCAACTCATTTAAAACTCTATCCTGTTCTCTTTGGTTTCCCTTTTCTGTTTCTATTCCCCTCTCTTCTTTTTTTTTTTTTCCTTCATTTCAGTGATTTTCAGGCAGTGAACCTCTTGCAGTTGTCTCTGAATCTCTCCTGGCAAGGTGGGAAAGGCCACTAAGAGAGATCTGTGCTACCAGCAGAAAGCGTTGAGGATCCACAACTGCAAAGGAGTGAAAACCACACAAGTGCTCGCTTTACAACCACTCGGACTACACGGGGAAAGGGCCCCAAGAGACACATCCACTGTGACATTTTAGGAATGAAACCCACGTGTTTGGCCAAGCAACCAAAAAAAAAATCCGTCTTTGGGTAGAGACAGCCTTACGGTAGGGCAGTTGCCCACACCAACATCCGAGACAGGCTGCGCAGAGGAAGGATTTTCTCTCGCCCAGCTCCTGCTGTCCCAAGCAGGGATAAATGTGCTTCGCCCACCTTCACTGCCCGCGACTGCGGGAGGGGACAGGTCGTTGCCCCCGGGCCCCCAGGGAAGCTGGGGTGCCCACACCACAGAGAACAGTTCTCAATCCCCGGGTACAGATTTATTTGACCCTCTCGCATCCCACCGCGTACCCCACCGCCGCCATACGCCAGGTGACAGGAGCCGCCCTCCCTCCTCAGACCCCGCCATCAACCTCCCGCCGCCAGCAACCCCCGCTTCCCGCCACGCGCCTCCCCTCCCCCTCGCCGCACCGCCCGCGAGCCAATGGGGCCGCCCGGGGAGGGGGCGGCGGAGCCCCGGGCGAGCAGAGACAGCGGCCGCCGCTGCTCGCCCCCCCTCCCCGTTCCCCCCCTCCCCATCACCCCCGGGAAGGTTTTAAACCGCCCGCCTCCCGCTGAGGGGAGGGGGGCGGCAGCGGGGCCCGGCGCATCTACCGCCCCCTCAGGGGACCTATATATGTGAAGAATATTTATGTAAGGGGAGGCCAGGGCAGAAGTGAGGGCTGGAGAGACAAAATGGTCTCTGGCCACAGCAGGGCTGAGCCGAAGGGAGAGTCCCGCACGAGTGAGGGGGCCCCGGGTGGCAGCAGCCCGGTGGGCCGGCGCGGCCTCACCTTAGGGGTGGGTGCTGCGGTCCGGGAGCCGAGGGAAGCCCGCATCTCCCAGCTCCGCCCCGCTAAAAACAAGTCCTCTGCAAGTTTGTGAAACAGCCCCGTACAGAAAGATGGGGCTTTTTTTTGTGCGTGTTTTCCAGTCTAAGGCACCTACCTAGAAGTTCAAAATACGCGTAAAGATGAAAGGGGGAGAGCTGAGAGGCGGCGGTGCCGGCGGGGCGCTCGCCCCGCGCAGCCGGGAGAGCAGGGGACTGGGGAGCCGGGTGTCGGCGCGGCTGGGAAGCCACGTCCCCGCCGGCTCCTCACCGACACAAAAATGCTCAAACCTCCGAGTGCTGCGGGAGCCGGAGTCTGATCTTCTGAGTCCCGACTCCTTCGCAGCCAGCAGCGGGAACGCGGCGCTGAGCGGCTGCGGTGCCGGCACCCCGGTGGTTAAGCAGCGTTCGGTGAGGGGAGGGAAGGAAAGGCTGGAGCCGTCCCGGCGTGAATACAATACCAAATAGCCCAGTAAAGCTGTACCTGGATTTCATGAATGCGGCCGAAGCCATCCTTCCAGAAGAACTCGTAGAGGTTGTAGAGGGTGTTGGGTCCGGGCATTTCCTGCAGGCTCTTCACCCTGCCAAGCTGGAGCGGGGTGGGCTTCAGCAGCTCCCCTGCGCGCCCCGGCTCTGCCACCATCTCCTCGCCTTTGTTCTCTGCCGGTGCTGGGGAGTTATTCTGCACCTCCAGCGACTGGCTGCTGGAAAGTTTGGGCAGCTGGTGAAACCTGCTGACAAAAATCGCATGGTAAAAGTAAGTTTGCTCGGATTCAAGCGTCTGCTTGCATTTCATTGTCAAAACTCTCGTGAGGAAAGACATGTCTCTTAATTTCAGAAAGGTCAACTTCGCTCCTGCAGCTGCTTTTTATTTGGTTGCTCTTTCTCCACTGCCTGCTTTAACTTGTACAAGCAGCACTTCTCCAAACTCTTACTGCATGAGCATCAGTTTACACAGACCATTATTTAACGCTCCCTCCCCTAGGGCTGGAAGAGGGGGGTGGGTCTGGGATGAGACTTGAATAGAACGAACCTATTATTTTGTATAATTCAAATCAGATAAATTTACCCATTAAGCTTGCCTGCATGCTTAGTTTTTCCCCCCTTTCCCCCACTGCTTTGGCAAAAAGCTCACATAAAGATTATTCTTTCCCCTTCATTAAAAAGGTGGGTTTAGGGTTATTTTTTCTGTGGCATTAGTTCATTCCTGTATGTTAGAAAATACTGTATTTTCCATGAGAAGTTCTCTTAGTACCATTCATCATCCTGTAATATATGGAAAACCTTGTTTGCATCCACAAACAAACAGCAGGAGTTTTACACGGTAACCTTACAAACGGTTCCTGTAAATTACAATATCCAGGGATGTTATTTCTATGGCAGAATGATTTATCTTTTGGAGAGGATATACTCCATAAGCAGCTTGTGTCAACTTTTGTAGAAAATAACCAGTGTCCTGTAACTGCACAGTTTTCTGCCAGGCTTTTTCCTCAATTCGCCTGCACAGATCCACATTCACACAGAGAGAACTTCAGCTCCAACCTGTATATCACTTTTGCAGTTTCAAAAGTGTTTGTGCTGTCTTCATACGTATTTCTGTGTAATTCCAAAGGTGTTACTGATAATCTGTAAAAGGTTGATTAGTCTCAGAAATTATGTGGAAGAGACCACCTTGGTTTTAACTGAACCAGAAGTTCAGGTGAAACGTGATGACAAAGGAACATCTCAAGGACAATCCACATTTCCAGAACTGAGTTATGAATAAACTGCTCAAAAAGTAAGGCTAGTGAGCTCCAAAGTTACTTGCCTTTGTTTTCATTCTGTTTATTTGGCTATATTTATGTTATTGTGGCCACAATCCGATTAGGATTTGCGTACGAGCTTAATTTTACCACTGATCACTCCACTGAAACAAAACTACCTCTGAAGTTAGACATGCACATCAGTCTTTGTAGATACAGCAGTAAATATTACAGGAATAAAAGGCAGCTGGTAAACAGTCTTAAAATCTGTAAAGTATATATTGGTTTAAGATAAAGCAATGTCTTTAAAATGGGCTTCATCATACTTGAAAGGATCCAGAGAACAGCAACAGAAAACATTAGGATTTTTTTTTTTTTTTTTTTTTTTTTTTCCCACTGCATAAGGAGGAGGTTGAGGAAGTTATTTCATCTGGGAATGGTGACTGCCAGGAGCATGGCAGCAGCCTATGGATGTGTGCATCATTTGTTAAAAAAAAAAAAAAGATGCATGCCAGAGAGAAGAGAGAAACCAGTGGGCTTAGTTTGCAGCTACAGATTTCTTGGTTAGATTTAGATTTGCAGGTAGCCTTGCTATCACAGATATTTTGGGGATACCTCAGATAGTCTGGGTATCTCAGGAGGGTTTGTAATTGCTATCATTGAACTCTGTAAGAAGGGTTTGAGAAACATCTGCCAGGCACATCTAGGTATATCACAGTCTAGGTTACCTCTGGAGTTTCCCTGTTCCTCCTACATTTCTACATGGTGTAGCTACATTATTTCTTTAATATTGCTCTTAAAATTATGAAACTATTTATCTAATTATTAAAAAAATATAGTCATGTTTTAATTTCTAGATTGATGGAGGAAATATATGCTGCCTTCCTAAAAACTGCTGCTTACAGATATCAGCATGGTAGGTATTTTTATAACTTCTTTTAAAATCATATACCATTAAGACAGTGTAAAGCATCTGCATCTGCTTCTATTAATACGCTGGTCAGATACATTATGCTGTAAACACTACAGTTTTGCAGCTGGCAGTAGCTGGTTGCACATTTTTGCAGTTAATTTTGTATTTGGATCTTCACTCTTTTCCCACCGCTACCTCTTTTGCATGAACATCATTGTAGGACAGAGTGTTTTCCAGCCAAGCTACTTGAAAAAGAGTTTCAGAAGTTTTGCCTTGTAAGTACTTCACCAGAACAGTCCCTGTTTTCCCTCTGAGGAATTTCTGGAAGTGGCTGTAGTGCCAGCATAGGAACTGTGTTGTATAATCCCACTTTCGCTCAGTCTTCTAGTCTATTTACTTCTTGTTACATCTTTGTTTATTGTTTGCACTGAATTGGTCTGAAACACAGATCCCATTTAAAATAAACAGATAAACACTCAGAGAATATGCAATTTCAGTAAAATGGGGAGCTAAAGACAGCACTCATCACCCATATGCCATTCACTTCAGGAGACACTAAACCATAGAACTTGTGTACAATGTGCAAAGCAGCCATTTGGGACCCAGAGCTGCTGTGTTGTGATTTCAATAGAATTAAGTAGAGCTGTCTCCTCTGTAATTGCCAGGGCAGCTATGCTCTTTTACATCAGTAGTGTTACTGAAGAAATTTTCATTACGTAATTTCTACCTCGGCAAGCTGTTCTTAATTACCTTCCTGGCTAATGTATATCCTCCAGGGTAGTGGCCACCTGTATACATTCATATATATTCTCTATTTACTCGCCTGGTGTGGCATGTGGAACAGCTACAGATATTCAGTTCTCATTATTGGCAGTCTTCAGCAAATCTTTAATATCAGTCAAGCATTCTCTGATTACCAGTTATTCAGTTTGTATGTGCTGCTTGTGCAATTGCAATAAAGCCAATTTCAGGGAAAAAATTAAATCTAGCTACCCATTGTGCTAAGTCTCCTGAGGAATTTCATGCGCTCTCTGCTGTCTGCGTTGAGTTTGTTGGTGGTGGTTTTTAAGACAGCACTCAACAGTGGGAAGTCTTAAGCCAGCTTCTCCCACTATTCACATGCAAATGTTTGCTAATGTAAAAAAAGAAAAACAAAAATTACAGGAAACCTCAAAAGTACATAATTAACTTTGAAGAATATTTTATACTTACTGTCTTGTCTGCTTTTAAAGAAAAGGTAGCATGTGTGTGCCATTTGAGAAAAGAGCCCTAAGCACGGAGCATCTACGACACACGTCCATTACTACTTCTTACCTTGTATTTTTATTAGAAAGTGCCATCAGTGTTTTACGAACAAACCCAAACCACCTCATCCTGGAGGATTTCCAGACTAGGTTCATGGCAACAGCTGAGTCTAACAGAAAGAAGTAAATGAAGAAAGAACAAAGTAGGAATCCGTTCATGATGAAAATTGTCAGATTTCTTGGCTATAGCAGAAGAAGGATTTAAAGGCCAAGAAGGATGCCACTCTGCAAATGTGCATGAAGAGAGCCTTCCTTACACAAAAGGAGATATCAGTGGATTGACATCTGCAGGAACAGAATTTTCATGTAGTGGAGGTGGTGGACCAGAAGTAGGCCTGAGGATCACTGGGCCTAAAAGGCCGACATACTCTAGTTTGTCATAAACGAATAACAGATGACAGAAGGGTCACAAAATAGGTTATCAAATAATCCTGTTTTAACATTCAAAAATATTTACTAATAATAGATATTTCTAGGAGCTTTGTAAGATGGAGTAGAAGTGCAGAGCCACTAACAGATGCAGACTCAGGCACACTAACACAACACTACTATACAATGATTATCCATAATGCCACAGTAACCCTTCAGCACAGAGAAAAGTTTGGTTTTCTAGACAAACTATAGCATAATACCGCAGACAACAACAGCCAAATTGTGTGGTGGTTAAATAACCAAAGACAGGAAGGGAATATTTATGAATGGGAATGAATACATGTGGGCTACCGCAACATGGAATGTGTAATTAAACTGTTTGCTTCTCTTTGCTGTGCCAGATCATAAGTGAGTTGTTCTGTTTGACTTTCAAATTAGAGTTATTGAAGTATGTACATGCCACTAAGGTTGCTGCTGTACTGACACACTTTGCAAGGATCCTTACCACCACAGAGTGAGAGTTGGAGGTCAAACTTCCAAACTGCAGCGCATTAAATAACCAACATCGTGAGTAAACCCTCGAATTTATGCTACAAAAGATAGATGCAGCACAAATAACAGTTCCCTAGTGAAAAAGAGGAAGAGAGAGAGAAAGAGAGAAAGAGAGAGAGAAAGAGAAAGAAAAAAGAGAGAGAAAGAAAAAAGAGAAAACAGAGAGAGAGAAAGAGAAGCAGAGGGGTTTACATAGTGTAACCTAAACTGGTGGGGTGACCGGCATCGCCTCATCTCATTTTCCTCCCGAATATGATCACAGACTTGTTTTAGGTAACAGAAGTCCAGTAGTATTGACAAAGAATTATGTGGCAGGAATAATGGTGAGTGTAGTAGCCATGATATAAAACTTTCCAATCCATGTAAAATCACCAAACCGTAAAGAAGGGAGAAGTTATGGTCTCAGCAGGAGCCAAGTAAAACACATTTATGCGTCTTGGAAGATAAATATTTTCTCCTACTTCTACAATATTCCAACATGTATATTTATCAGATGTCTTAACACCGACTCAAAAACACGCTCGCAGTTCTTTACACTTAAACAATGACATTCATCCTCGCCTGCTGGTCTGTTGAGTTTGAAAAACTGTTTTATGTAACTAGTCAGTTTGGACTTCTGTTACTTCAAACAAGTTAGAGCACATGTCTCATCACAGTACAAGTGCTTCAGTTGTACTTAACTTTCAGTATGTAATGGGATCGCAGTATAAATGTGACTATTGATAATTTAGATTATGTATTGTTTTTGGAATATCATTTGTCTCTGAATCCACATACTGTTCTCTCAGTCAAGACCTGCTGGTGGAGTCACATTAATTGTACTCTGTTACCTTCACTTAGTTATTTCTATGTCCAATTTAAACTTGCCCTTTTCTTTGCATGAACTCTGACAAAGTTCAGTTGAAGCTTTCTTTGTGTCCTAATAACATCGGTATTCACAGTCAATGGTTACATTATCATCTTACCAGGAATTCTGTTTTCTTAGCATTATTCTCACTTTTTAACAGTCTTCCTTATATCTGGCTTGTAATTATTTGAGCATTATTTTAAGATATACAGTATAATAAATATTGTACTGTATGTTTTAATCACTGTTTAAATAGCTAATGCAGCTACCAGTATGATTTATGGAAGTAAAAAGAGGCATTTAACTATGCCCAAGTAACATCTTCAGCTAAGACTGTATAGATGGGCTCCTCAGAACATTTGCAAAGAAGAAAAGCTGAAAAACAGTGTTGAAATGTCAGAAGAGGAAAAATTTCAGTGTAGTTTGAGACATCTCTTCACTGAAAAAGCCAAAAGTCACAATTTTTGCTTTTTCTAACTGTCCTCAAGCCCATCTTCTGAAAGATCTTTTCAAGTTGTGAAGTCACTACTTTGGAATTTTAAAAGCTTTCTAAATTCTCATGCTTTTTCCTGAAGTGGGGATAAATTTGAACTTAACAGGCCATGAGGTGAGAAATGAGCTTACAGGTAATTACTACTGAAGCAGCTTTAGGATTAAAAAAAACCCCAAAACCCAAAACTGTTTCTCTCAATCTTTGGTTTCATCTACTATATGACAACAATTAAAATCCTAATCAATACTGTACAAAAAGCAGATACTTAAATCGGAACAAGCTGACCAATCCCAGGTGCTGACAGCACTGTGCATAATTTACCATTCAGTGCTTAACAAAACCACCACGAATCAACTGCAAGAAAGAATTCAGCTCTACTTGTAGACTTTTTGTAGCAGGTTTAGATCCTTATCCTGTGCTTCTTATTGTGTATCACATTAAGTTATCCCTAGAACCACTTGCCTTGATGTCCTAACACACTAGAAAAAAAGGCACTACTAAAAATTATGACTGTAAGAAACCAGGGAAATAGAAATTGGATGTAGTTTAGTGCTTTGCTGAGCTGTAATGCTGCAGAAATTGCCACCCCAATGTCACTGTGCCCTTTTAGTCTACATCATTTTAGTAACAAAAATATTCTTCGAGCATTAATCCCTTCACAGACAGACACTTGCTGGTTTACCTCAAGGATGAAGAGCACATAAACATAAGTTTCTGTGTCGTAGCCTTTCAGAAACACAAAGAAATGAACTGTTAAAAACCAGCAATTCCTCAACAAGATTAAGTTTCCTCGGTATGGAATTCAGCATAACTAAGGAGGTGGCCGAGGAGTGAAGTAAAAGCTTTTATTTCAGCAAGGAAGTCTGATTTATGTCCAAGAAAATTGCACCTCCTCTGTTCAGAGACTTCCAAGAAATAACGTACTTGCTCCAAAGTTCACCTACCTCTGCTATCGCTCCCGGTCTGAAACACTCTCTTGCCACACCGATGTGTTATTTTGCCCGCAGCTTAGCGAGAGCCCTGCAGCAAACAACTCTTCTCCTGGGCAGTCATCTACCCGTCACTGTTCATTCGCAAGTCATCTGGATCCATGAACTGTATTGCACCTTGCTGCTGCCAGGAGGCATTCCCGCGGGGATAACGGTGGCTCTCCGCAGGGGGTGAGTGCAGCAGCGCTGTGGCAGGAAGCAAGTTTTTCTTCACGTGCACCATTTTCAAAGACCAACATGAAGCTCTCGGCCACGTTGCCTCCGCAGTCTACTTAGCACGGGATCTCGCGATCTATTTGCGCAAGAGAAGCGTTGGCCAACAAGAGCATCGGAAGAAGCACATTGGGAGGACCTGCCTGCACTCTCAGTAGATGGGTTCCAGGTCCTTTGGATTCAGGCTACAGAGCAGCGAGAGCCCCCCATGCAGTATCTGATCACAGTGAAGCATTACGAGTGCAGCCTACGGTACTGCTTCAGGACACCTGCCTGACAAAATGCAGCGTCCAGTTTCATGACTGAACAAGACAATTTAGTTTCCTAGAGGGCTGGGATTACAGGCTGATTCTGCAGCAGTCTATTGCAACCCTTGAGCGGGGAGCACTGCTGGGCCACGGGACCAGCGAGGGGCCAGTACAACAAAAGCCCCAGGAACCAGCAACATTTCTCAGCAGCTGACCCCTGCTTGGAAAGCAGAACTCACTGGCTCCCATGTGCGGCAGCAACTGTTTTGTAGTGAGTAAATGTGCACCAGTCTGCCACTTGCAGCTACACTCTGGAGTAACAGCAGGCAGTAATTACTGCAGTAATCATATCAAAGTATTTAAAGTTTGAATATCTACACACTGTTACCAAAGCATGGAGTCATTCTTACCTCGTCAAATGATTTTTACTTGATGCACAAAGTACTGCATCAATACTGCATCCCACACAGACCCATTGCTTAGAAGAGTAAAATCATGAGTCATCATAGCCAAGATTTACTACATAAGAACACTGTCCATTTAGGACATCTACTACTAGTGCCACAATTACAAAAATCAGTATTGCTACTAAGCTATTTCCACATTTACTAGGTTGGCTTTTTTTTTTTCAAGTTTATGAAGAGTGGAGAGAAGTTCCAAAGCAATTTGTAAAGTGTGTTACAGAATTATGCTGAGGGACACTGGCTGACTTGCTCCCCTATCCCATTGCCACAGACCCCTCCTATTACACACTACCTTACCATTTCTCCACTAACTGTTGCCACAAGAGCCGGTCTGAGCTACTATTCAAAGTAAATAATGCTGTAAAACTGAGGAGAGATAATCGGCCCCAGAATTCTGCACATTAATCTCTCCCATATAAGCCACCCAAGCACTGTCTTGGCTGGTCCCTGGTTCGTGAGGCAGAAGATTCAGAACCAGAGAAGGAATTGGGCATTAGGGGGTAGGGCTCAGACACTTAACTGTTCAAACTAAACCAGATCAATTGCATTTTCAAAATGATCTGACTGATACGGAGACCAAAACCAAGCACCGTGTGTTCTGAATTACACTTCCACTATTTTTATATTGTCAGTTTGTGAATTTATGCTAATAAGAAAAAGTATTTTTCTGAAGCTTGTTTGTCATATAATTAGCATAGCTCCACCATACAAACTCCTTTCAGTAGGGTAAAGATTTATACTAAACTATTTTAAACCAAGAGCTGAAGATCAGCGTTATTTCAGGTTGTTCCTAAAGCTCTGCAGACTCTCAGCACAAGCCTACCTCAGAACACAATACCAAGTAGCAGAACTTTTATAGTATTAAGCAGAAGTTATTTAAAAAAGCATTTTTCTGCCACAAACCACCCCCTCTCCTCTAATTTTCTAGAAATGTATTGCAGCCTTCCCTGAGAAAAAAGCCCCAAGCTCAGAAATCTTATCTTCACTTCTCTGCTTCCAGCTCACCTTAGGACAAGTCAGGGCACTTTTTGATTCAGTAACTTCTGCAGTGCTACTGCACTGTCCAGCAGTTACAACGGTTTCATTGCATGGTTAACAGGACACGAATGACGAGAGAAACAGCTTTATTTCAGCAACTTCTCAACAGTAGCAACAAAAATGAGGAAAACAGAGCACAGGATTTATTTGTATTTAGTAATACTCTGCTTGAGTTTACTCTGGAGACAGAGTCACTCTTTTTTCTTGTCCTTGAACTCCAAAATATTTCCAAACTATTGATTACAATTTTAGCACAGGTTAAGTCGTAAGTATAAACTAGCTCCCAGTTTAAACAAACAAACAAAGTATGTAAAGTGCTCCTATCAGGATTTGTTCATCTCAATGAATGATTTTTATTTAAGCTTTTTAAAGAAAAACAGTATTTTATTGAGCGGACACAATAATTGATAAATAATATTCAAACACCAGTACAAAGTTCATTTACAAAACCTTTCCAGAATTCTTCTGAAAAAGGGTCTTCAGCTGATAAAAATAAATTCTATTAATTACTCTGAAAACCAGACAGGTATAACCAGGATCCAGTCACTGGACAATCTTTCCTGTGGGAAGATTTAATTCCTTTTTTTTTCCTTTCCTTTCACATTTACTCCTGAAAGCACGTATACTGCTAAGTAAATATGTAGCTAAATAGATACGTATCAAAAAAAGTCTTTTAAAGGACCCATCAGAGATTGCAATTCCCAATTTTCAGTTCTGGAACCAGGTACAAGGATCCCCAGTTTCAACAAAATGCAGAGATGAAGGACATCACTTCCGGAAGCGTTTAAATAGCGGATGGATGTGCTTATTGGCAGAAGCCTTACTCCGTGAAGAGTGGTACTCCATGTAAACTGTATCATCTGCTCCTGACATAGAGCTCATCGTGCCCGCACGACGCGACACCTGCAAGTAAGGGAAGAAAAAAACCCACGTGCTTAGTCTGTGACCAGACAGACCAACTCTAACCTACTGATGCCCACTGGCTACCGGGCAGCACTGCTCATTTAGTGACTTTACTGCAAAAAGCCTTCAGAGGTTTTTTTTCTTATGAAAAATATGGAAAGATACCTGACCATGGAAATACCTCAGTCATTTCAGCACAATGCCATTTAGCTAAAAACTAACCCCCCAAAGTTAATTACCACATTGTAGATGGACTTTTCCCTTATGTATCGGTAATGTCAAACTACTATCTACAATAACAGCACTTCTCCTGAAAACGAAGTGGCCCTTATGCTTCTGCCCTCTGGGCATGAGGAAATCAGGACATGATTCAATGAGTACAGTGCCACCACAAAAGAGTATGTGCTGTGACACATGTATCTTAAAGTTTTAAAATATTTTGATTGCTTGTGTCTTAGAAGATTTACTTTAAAATCTGTAACATGAGATCTGTCATCTTCTCCCTCAAATATGATGGAGAAAGACATGAATTCCATGTCTGATTTCTTTCTAATGCCCAACAAGTGAATTATTTGAATAGCTAAGTGCTAATACAGCTTAAGGAAATAAATCTGTTCTCCAATGTTTCACAAAGACACTAGGGCATCAGTGATGGCATCACATTTAGAATTAAAATGGAAGGTCCATTTCTGTGACATTTGTGGTCATCCTTTTCAAAGCATCCTTTGTTACCTGAGCTGACTTTGAACCATATTCTCCAGCGACTACTTCCTCCTCAGCATCCAGGTCAGATGCTTGCAGGACTTTCTGGAGAAGCTGCTGCTGTTCTTCTTTGGATGAAAATGAAAGTTCTTCTTCTTCCATGCCTGCAAGCTTTGTAATTACCTAAGAAACAGAGCACAGTACAGGGTGAAGGCTCTTTATCCTCACTGTTATGTATCAAAACTAAGACAAGGATTTCCGATTCCATACGCTGTTGGAACTGCCTTCAACTGTTATTAATGGTCTGAACAGCCTAACACTATGGACAGCACAGATAAACATACAAAATCTTGCCAAGTGGTATACATTTACATACACACACACACACATCCCTTGTTATATTCTATAATGAAATGCAAAATACAAACCTCTGGGGGTAAAGAGAAAAAGAAAGAGAAAGACTCCAGACAGAGAGTGTCAGCCAAACACTGTCCGTATCAGCTTGACCAAGAATCCAACCAATGCGCATATAGCTCAGGTGCATATTCAACTTGCTGCAAGGTTACCCTAATGCTGTGGGCTGTAGATTTGTCTAGTTTAAGAACTAGAACTTTATATTTAACAAAAATAATCCACTAGCCTTTCACAGAATTTTAGCATAAACATTGAGAAATAAGGGGAAAAAAAACCCCTGAAAAATGGAGACGTATGATCAGCTGAGAGAGAGTGCAGCAACCTGCAACAAAGCCTCAGCAGCAGAGCAGAAGGACTCCTTCGATGTTTGTGTCCTTCGACGGAAGGTAACAGCGCTGTCCCGTTCTCAGTAACCCATCTGACACCCATGGACGCAGGGCACATGCCATCTACTGGCAATACAGTGCCATGTACTCCAGTAGCTGAAAAACCTCTTCTGAAGAGCTGAAAAGCTTTCATGTTTCTGTTCCAAAACTTTCTGATAGGCAGTTTACTTTCTTAATCAGAGGTATTTTGAAAATTTCACAAGAATTTTTTTCTGTAGTTAAATGCAGTCTGGTAAACAGATGTTTATACACGAGAACCTCAGTTTTCCCACAATGTTTCCAACTTGAAGAGCTTTTGAGAAGGACATTCTAATTCAGCCATTCCCCTTGATTATGTAGTGTTTCTCCTCTTCATCTTCCTTTTTCATCTTACCTCCTGAGTTAATACAGTTAGAAACTAATTACCTCAGTAATCTGGGCTGAATCTGATCACAAAACCTGGTAAAATCGTGTAGAGCTTCAGGCAACATAAATCCACATTAGATATGAAGTCTTGTTTTTGAAGAACAGGGCAGTAGTGAAAGACTAGGATGAATAACTGGTAGTGTGGGCTGTTGGCAACGGCAATTTCCAATTCAAACATGAATGTCTCTCTGACAAATAGTCTAGCTTTAAGAATATATTCAGGGAAGCAACTGTCCTACTATATGGCCAAAGGAACACTGTGTTCCCCCTTCTTGTTTATTTAGAAGCACATCTGTTATGATCACCTCAAAAATAAAGAAAAAGGAGTCACAAAAAGCAATTTTAAATTGCATTAGCCTGTTTCCAGTTGTGGTTGCAAAATGGTGCTAACATGATTCATAGAACGGAAAGAATTCCTCTGCACCATTGTTTTTTTAAGCTGTTCAACAGATGCCAAATTTAAAGTTATCCCCAATCCTTTGACATAGTGAGAAGTTCTGCTATTGGTTTAAAATTTAATATATCCTACATTCAGCCTCTAAGTAAAACCACAATACAGTTAATAGCTAAACTATGGTTAGCTAACAAAAAACTTAGATAATTAGTCTCCAAGCAGTAAATTGTGATGACAAGCCTACTATTTCAGAAGCAAAGACAAAATAAGTGACTTAGGGAAAAAAAAAATAAATTATTCCAGTCCTTTTTTTGATGTAAGGCAGAGCATGGACCTATTGAGAGATGATGAGAAGAAAGTCAAGTCTTAGAAAAAGAAGTGTGAAAATTATTACCCTTTCAAAAGGAGCACTGAATTTTTAGTAATTTAGCCATTAGGAACAAATATCATAAAGGAGGATATCAGCACTGAAATGGTTACCTAAAGATGAGGCAGAGTCTCAGTATTTGGAAGAATAAGAAGGCAAATGTGCTGGGAATGACCTACATAGTTGATCCTGCCTTGGAATGAAGGAACACAAGAGATGGTTTCTCAGAAGTTTCTTCCAGACCTATTATTCTTTGATGCCAGCTATGACTGAGGCATGAAGATTGGCTAACAGAAGAAAATAGATATTCTAACATATTGCTCCTGAAATACAAATACAGAACACCCCAGTTCTGTCTGCTAAAATGCTGCTCCAGATACCCAGCTGCCACTTGCACTGCTTCTTGCCCCTTGTTACATCAAAACTCCTAGGACTAGGTCTTCCTTGCAAAATAAAATCCCTCTATTTTAGCCTCTTTCTTACTTCTAAAATCCAAGGCATTCAAATATAAGTAAAGGGATTTCTCTAATCTGCGGCTATAGCCACACAAATGCATTTGCTGTAATTAGTCACAGCTTAGTACTGATCTACAATTTTGTCAAAATACAGTCAGTACAAAGCAAAACAAGGTTTTTACCTATGAAGACTGTGACATGTCTGTTCCAGTGTAAGCGTTCCCTTAAAGCTCTCTTTAAGGAGCCAGTGGGTGCAGAGCCATTATTCACTTGAGCACGGCTGTGGTTCAGAGAGGCTGGACCCATTGGGATGTCCTGGACGGTACGGGTGCCTCAGCAGGAAAAGCTCTGAAATGGCTCAGCTCAAGTGCGATCCCGCAGGGGCCACTTGCCCTTGCACCTCGTGCAATCCTTGAGTGATTCTGTCAGCACCATAAGCTTGAGCTTGTTCCCTAAAGGCGAATTTGGAAAGCTTCACTTTTATTCTTCTCAGCAGTGTTCCTTATTGGGAAGGTTTCTAATCACGGCAGTAAACTCCAGTTTTGTAAAGGAATAATTTATCCAAAAGCAAGAGCTGTCATGACACTCTGCCTTTAGCAACCCAGCAGGTAAGCATATGGGGCAGCCCACGGATTCAAGGAAAAATAGGTGAGATACACTGTGAAATCTATAAAATAAAGGAGCTTTGGTGGAACGAGATTTTATGTTTGGAAGAAGATGACATATAGAGATACATATTAAACTGAAGTACAAGGGGTGACCTGTTTTCAAGTATTAAGTCCTTTGCAAAAGGGATTTAAGGGGAAACTTCTGACTTTGATGTCATGGCTCTGTCACGTTGAACAGTATGTTTAGTTGTAGGTAGGAAGATTTCTACTCTCCAGTAAGTCTTTTCCCGGAGTAAATTCTGTCATTTCTTAATCAATTAACATTCAACCCAATGACTTTGGTGATAACAGTTCACACAGGGAAAATTACAAGAGGAAGGTCAAACTGTTGGTGAGGGCTTAATAAGCAGTGTGAAGACCTCCATTAGCCAGAACAGCCATGCTCTGCTAACGCAGAGCCACTCTATCAGTGTGTCTGCAGCCTGCCTGATTTTCTGGACCACTGCAGGCTTTGGAAATGGTGCACAAGATTAACGTGTGGACTAAGATCCCCGAAAGCTATTTCTTTAGCAATGGGCTGCTAGACACTTCAGACACCTAACTTTATGATTCCCAAATCAAATGTACAACTGAAGGATGGATGAATCCTGTCCACTGTATATTCTCTTTAGCCACAAGGAAAAATATTTTCTCCCCACAGTGAAATACTGGTCTGAGACGGGAGTTCTTTGAAATTATTTGTGACTTGGAACGTTTTGGAAGTCTTCTGAATTGCTACTGGCCACTACAACATGAACACCTATCAGCAATGCTTTATGCACAACCAGTATGGTAACGTGTAACAGGCGGCCACACAGACGAGGACAACTGAAAAGCATCAACATAAGCTAACTGTGCACGTAACGTTCTGCTTCACTCCCAGCGGGTGCTTGGTTTGCAGGTAGAATACTTATCTTTCAAGAAGCTGTGCTGAGCTACTTGTATCTACCCTCGCAGTGAAGGAGACGATAAAACAATATTGGAACAGTTCTTGCTTGCAAGCAAAACCTTCATTAATACATTTCACGACTGGAATTCTCAAGTATTTGACCTTATACTAACACGAAAGAACATAAAATTTATCTTCTTAGGCCACGAGTATAATATATAGAAGGGACAAGTTACCTTGAAGCTATAACCTTGATCTACAAGAAACCGTTGTCGCTTTGTTGAATACGCCATTTCCTGAGTGTCTTGAGATACAAGAGAATAAAAGAAGGCATTGTATTCCTCTGCAACCATGCCTAGGAAACAAAGACACTGAGTGATTAGTTCAATTTGGAACACCGCAACCAAGAACAAAAAAGGACTGAATACCAAAACCAGGTGTTTAAACAAGCTGCCTCTCCACCAAAAACAGTCTCCAAAGTTTAGCTGCACCCAGACCTTACAGAAACTGATTAACAAGGTATACAGCATGGAAATTCTTACTCTTGTACTTAATAGCTTGTGAACAGATGAAATTGAAAAAAGGAAAAAGGAAATGCAGACTAACACAATTACAAAAGCAAGAACCTGCTTCTTCATTATGCTAGGCAAGGTTAAAGACAAAAATTATTTTTAAGTCTTATTATGTAAAGAAGTAAGAAGTCAAGCACAAGGATTGCAATACAGATCAAAAAAGTTCAATAGAAAAAGACAAAGGAAAAATTTTGTCAACCTAAACCGGAGCTTGCTGTGGTTTTGCACTAAAAAGTGAGAGACAAAGATATTAGCTAAGAATTCATAAGGCTATTTGAAGCCTATGATATACCATGCTGCATATCATTATTATTTTTTTAAGCTTAGTAGTGCTTAAGATCTTTTACCTAAACAGCATTGGATTCCCTTTTAAAATCCAAGGTTTCACTACGACTTTGTAAATTCACTAACATCGGTTTTGTACAGACGGTCAACCAAAGCCTGAGACGTAACAAGCACCAACTGCACGTAAGTGTATGCAGATCTTAACTGCAAGTAGCAAGTGTTCTGGGAAACATTCTTCTAAAAAAGCTCCTTGGCTATGTTTTGCAAAAACACAACTATTTGGAAAACAAACCTTATTTTTATATGAAAGTAATCTGCAGTATCAAAAAATGTGCCTTCTGGAGACTTGCTTTTTAGAGTAATACTATGATTTATAAAAACTATTTATGTTGAGCAAACTGTCAAGGAATGGAAAAGTGAAGGAACCATCCAAAACCAAAAAGTTCAGTTTCTTTCAGTTTGGTTTTTTTTTTGGTACTTTGTAAGTTTTCCCCACACAAAGTTTTACTGACCCAGAAAATACTTAATGTTCCTTCACTGGTATATAGACATATATCCTCCTTGACTAAAACATAATCCAAGGAAAATATGAAAAAGTATCATGAACTTCCAATTTCATTACCGTTCTACAATAATTTGATCCAAGGCCCAGAGCCCAACAATCATTTCAATTACCTTTTTTGGCTCTCAACACTCGTCCCAGTCTTTGAGCCTCCTGTCTTCGAGACCCACCATGGGACGAGATCTGAATCAGAACATTGGCTTCTGGCAGGTCGAAGGATGTGTCACCCACCTGTAAAAGAGAAACAGCCTCAGAGCAGTATCTTATTTCCATATATCTTCAACAAAGTGCACCTTTGTGAACTGTGATACAAAGATGTCAAATTCACAACAGCCATGTATGACTCTTAAGTTCACTCTGAAGACAGGTACAAGGAGACACTGAATTTTCTCACCTTGGAAATGAAAATAGTGTTGATTTTTGGATTGTGCTTGAAATTTTGTAGAATTTGCATTCGTTCCCCCTGTGCAGTAGGACCATATATATAGGGTCTGGAAAGAACAGAACATAGGCAAATTAATTCAAGGTTTCTCAATTATTTCTTACGAGGTACTAAGATACCATGGCAGGGAGCACAGGACGCATGTGAATTAATATCAAAACAAAACTGCTTTTAGTACAGCTTACAGTTTGCTTTTAGCTTGTTTGGCTCTTTAAGGCAGCTACGCAGCTGTTTGTGGAACCCTCTGCAGCAACCCAGTCAGCCAGAAATAAATTCTGACAGTTATAAATGTTTTGCAGTTACGTGCACCAATGAAGCTGTAGATCAACACACTGAACACATTTGCTAAGCCTACATGAAAGACTGAAGGCAGCTGTTAAAATAAGAGATTTTCTTTCCCTGAAATCTACTGAGTTAGCACACTGACAGCCGCAACCTTTGCTTCCTATTTAACCACTTGAAAATGCAGGCTTCTCTATCAAGGTAGGCTGAATGTGTCAAGCTGGCTGCTGGATGAAGCAAACCTCTTGCCTTTCCTCATACCTTCTGGACTTACAGAAATGAGAACAAGGTCCCAAACATTCCAAGGCCACAAGCAGCTCACAGTGGCATTTCACCCAAGATGTCTAATGTTTGATGATCAATCACCTCAAACATTTAATATCTCAGTTCAGTAGGCTCTCACAAACTCTCAGTCACTCACAGACTTCATGAGTAACTTGGGCTACTATGAATTTTCCAAGATAGTCTCCCGAGTCTGTTTTCTTCCTGCCCAAGCAGAATTATTTTTTTTAATATTTTTTTAAAAAAGAAACTAGAAATGGCAAAGCCCACAGAAAAAATGAGTCATGCAGGAGTGTGTGGCCACTGCTTTTTCATCTCTTCCATTACTTTTCCAATTGCTCATAAACAAGCATCTCAAAATAACAGGAATCAAGTTCTACAATTTCTGTTTTGTTCCTGTGTCCATACATACTTCTAACCCAAGGAACTAACCTCAGATGTTTCATTTAACTTTTAATATTGCACATGCACAGGTGGTAACTTAACATAAACACGCAGTGCACAGTGCTAAGGTTTTCTATTCTTATCAACTAATTCCTGTGCACTGGATTCTTCTGCTTTACTACAAACTTTATTCTAGCTTTTCATTTACCACACCTAATCACCTCTAAATCTAGTTCTTCTGCTTAGTGTGTTTAACCAGATTTTTTGAAAAACGTACCTAAAAAATCAAAATGGCAAATGAGTCAACTCTGAAACAATACCATTATTACTCAATTAGTAGCATTCAGTATTATTTTAAGCCTTATTCAAAGTTTTATTTAATATTTAAATTGTGATGACTGTAATCCCCAACAAAACTGAAATGGAAGATTTAAACTGAAACTAAAGCATTTGGGAGCCTGCTGTTTCTTAAAATCACCATGAAAGAGTTCAAACACATTTTTTATTAGGAACAGAATAAGCTAGAACTGGCAATCAATCCTCCACTTTAGCCACCCCAGATCCTACTTGACAATGGTTCATTAACACATACCTGAGCACCTTCCTAAACTTAGAACTTCCAAGACTAGGCTGACTTTTTTTTTTTTTTTAAATGACTCCTTTTCCTCGCTGCAAAAAGACATTTGAGGGATTTGCAAAGCTAGATCCCTCTCCCATTAACTGATGTAACCGTGAAAACCCCAGAGGCACGGTCCTTTGGAAACAGCAATTTAAACGTATTAATAACAGCAGCACAGTCAGCACAAGAGCCATACTACTCTAGATGGCAGAGTCATGACAGTAAAAGCTGGCTAAACAACGTTGAATCCTGGGGCCCCCAAAATTATACTCAATATAATTCCCGTCACGTGCAAGGTCTTTCCCTGCCAGTACCACGGGAAAGGGCAGTAAGGGAGGAACTGGCAGAGGCAGCCAGAGGATGGTCATCTCTCGCTCCATCCAAGAGCCCAACCACCCCACAGCCTTGAATTGGGTCACGAGAAGCGCAGTGGGAACTGTTCTCCTGCTGGGCCAGCACTGGCCGGGCAGACAGCCTCGGCCACTACCACTGTACTGCTGGGCTGCTCTCTCCTCCTTACATACATAATTCCTGTCCCACCCAAACCAACAGCTCCCTTCCTTTCAGCACACTCACAGAAAACTACGATAGAAAATTCTCTGGTTAAAATAAAGACTCCCTCACCTTTATCCTGCACTGCAAGCCTCCTTTCTAACACTGACAGCCATATAACCTGGGGCTCTGTACATGATGTGAGGAACACAGAATTCACTCAAGAACATGTAAAGCAAGCACCCAGTATTTCTTCAAGTCCTTTTCCTGCTATGCTTCTACAGTAGCTATCCCACATAACAACTGCCGTGCTACTCAGCAAGCACCTCCTCCCAGCACTGCCAGCACTAAAGGGTTTTTCTGTGGTGCACTGCTAGATACATTCCAGAGGCATCATTACAGCTAATCTCTGTCCAGACACATTAAAAAAAAAAAACAGTGAAAGAGACCATGGGTGTTGGAATTCATCCAGCACCATTAGCTCTGCTTACTATTTGATGTCACAGCACGACACGGCTGTGGAACTACAGTCAAAACTGCTCATGAATTTTGGAAAGTGTAATGCTTGGTTTTGGTTTTGCTAAGAAGTAACTGCTGAAATTCCTAGACATGAAATCGCAGGTAGTTAAAATGCCCTGCAGCTTCCAGCAAGCAAGGTGTTACTCGGGCTTCTCAAAGGAAGGATGAGCCCGACTTCTGTTTATTTTCCTGAATAATTGCTGTGCCTGATCTTGGCAAATGCTCACCCTGATCAGCTCTCCGCAGAACCCACAAGCACACTGATGCTGATCCTTCATTAAACTCTATCTGCACAACCTTCCCTAACTGCACTCAGGTTAGAGTCCTTGAAGTTATTAGCTGAGGAGCTCGTGGCAGCAATATCCTTTCATTTATCAAATGTCTGCAGTAGTTCCAGGCAGCGCACTGGTACGGCACAGATCCCCTAAATGTTTGTCTAAGGCTTTTTAGACAAGGGTTAAGACCTTTTGAGGACCTCAAAAGGAATGAATGCTCTGGGTCCCAAAAGATCGTGAAAGATCTAAAGAGTGGATATTTGAAAACCTTTGCCTCAGAGAGATATACATTAAAGAAATAGTTCTAGTGTATTTTTAAAAGCCCTTCATTTTTCCACTGGCTTTTAATAATAATAATGAAATGGATGGAGAAACACCAACAGTCTCCCACAGAAGTTTTGGATGAAAACTCCTCTGAGGCAAGTGATAAATAGAGATTCTCTTCAAACAGCTCTACACCAAAATAATGTTGCAATGCAAATAAAATCCATCCAAAAAAAAATCTCCTACGTGAAAAGAAGCTCAGGAGGGTGAGTGGAGTTAAAAGTATTTCAAGAAATAGCTAAAGACTACTGGAAGCCGCGGGACTACAAGGCAGTTTTCCAGGAAGGAGAAAAAAGAAGAGTGGCATTGCTGGTTGTGCACACTTACTTCCCAAGTCTGATGGCATACTCCTTCAGCGCAAAGACATTGTCAGCAAAAACAATGATTTTATCGTTCCGACGCTCATGGAACTTAATCAGGAACTGGCAGGCTCTGAATTTATTTGGGTTCATGGTGTACAGCAGTATCCGCTTCTTTGTTTTGATAGCTACATATTCTCTGTAAAATTCAGGTGACATTGGGCACCAAACCTAGAATTAAAAAACATACACACAAAGTGACCCTCCCATATGTATTTATTTTACTCCCACGGGCAATTAAAAGCTATTGGGGGGATGATAATACACCATAACTTTCTGTACAGCACAGGCCACAGATTGTAACCCAGCAATTCCTGTACTAAAACGAGAGCTACTGGTTGGTGTAGTCTCCTGCACTGCCAAACTCTGTTTAACCTCATTGATGTTCTGGCCTTCCAAAATGGTTTTGCAGCAAGATCCACAACATAAATAGGCAGTGGGATGGGAATAGGACTGGAAGATATTTCCTTTATGTTTCATACTTAATAATGTTACTGTATGCTACTACTTTTAAACAAACTGTCTGCATAATTGCCCTGTCACAGCAGTCAAAGCTTTTCCCATACTAACTCATTTTCATCCATATTCTGAAAGCTAAGAAACACATTCAGTCTTCCCCACCAAACAAATTCAGCAATCTTCTTTTCATACACCCACAAAGGAATGACCTTTACTTTAACAGCTATTGAGTCTACAACTATCAAAACACTACAACTGATTAGAAGTTTTCCATAGGTTTCTTTCAGGAATTATCTTATTACATAAACACATATCATAATACTGCACATCTCTAGGCTCATGGAAATATTTTTCTACTGTATGATGAAAACAGAAGAAATTAGGGAGTTTAACGGTTTATGCCAACGCAATGACACTATCTGTTGTGCATATCATTTAGAAGACATTCATTCTGCTGTACGTGGGTTACTCCTCCGTATCCACTGCACAATACAAATTAACAGAAATCTGTTATCTAAAGTTCTTAAATCAGAAGAGAATATTTCAAAGTGACAACAAGATATGAATACTGACCATTTGCCCGTAAAAGAGCTCATCCTTTGCTCAATGCCTCTGACTATGTGGCAAACTGAATATATTTTGATTTGTCTTTGCACTCTTCTACATTTGGAAGTGGGTAAAATCTACTGCTCACCCCAATGATCTTTTCAGTATCACATTTTGCAGGATGCACACTCCAAGGCAAAAACAATACGGCAGCTGAGACAGGGATTATTTGGAAATCACAAAACTCTGAAAATACAGTTAAAGAACCAGCTTCTCTTTTTTTAAAAATCTCTTTTAACTTTGTTAACTGTACTGTAGCCAAAGAGTAGTACCTGCAATGACCATGACCTGCCTTACCAGACAGCTGCACTGCCCTCTCTTGCCACCTAGAAAGAACAGCAAACTAGACATCTTTCTTGGCTACGGGGAGTAAGACAAGTTGATTAAAGATGCTACTTCTCAACAACATGTCGAGAAAATCCAAACAAACATGCAATGCAGTTGTGTATGTGTTAGACTTGTTATTTATCAGCCATCAACATTGCTGGCTTTGGTTCTTTGCTTTTGGTAGTCCCATTGAATGCCATTTCAAAACACTGGCCTAAAGAATATAAACTTGCAGAATTTTCACACGCTGGAGAATAGAGGCAGCCCATGCTTCACTTCTCAAGGTCTGAAGGGCAGTTAAGGGACTGAGAAGAATTATGCTCCCAAGGCAGAATTAACCCAAGTGCCTCAACAGTTAAATCTGAATTGCAGACTGCCTGCTCTCCCTCCAACCTAGTTATTTTCTAGATGCTCTTAACGTGCGTTCTATTACTTTCAAATAGCTGTGTTGGTTTTCTTTTTCTTCTACAACCTCTGGTTTGCACAAAGCTGAAAAGGTGACAGCTGACCTGCATCTGCACCCTTTATTCCAGTACCAGCACTAGGAAGAAGGGCATGAAACTAGCAAGACAGGTTTAAAAAACCAACCACCATCACCAACAAAAAACAACATAAAAAAACCAACCAACCAAAAAACAAACAGAAAACACCACAAAACCAACCACCATAAAATAGCAAAAAAAACCCTTGGAAAAATTCAAGAGACGGTTATGAAACTCTACCATACCATGTTGTGGCTGCTAAAACTTCACTTCCATTCAATGGAAGCCCCAACAAGTTCATGAAAAAGAAACCTGCTGATGGTTACTGTCCCAGTTTGAGCAAGAACTGAACTAATTCTGTTCAGTGACTTTACTTTTCAGCTCAGTTCTTTTAACTAACTGCACTGTCTGAAGTTAGCAGCCTGTTCTCACAGTGTCTGCTTCTAGCAGTGATAACACCCCATGTATAGAGTTACTGCCAAGGATTGGTGTGCAGACCAAGACCACTGCTGGATCTTGTGTACCACATTGAGGGGTGCAGAAAGTGAAAGACCACACCTGCAGGGAGGAGCGGACAGGACAGGTGACCCCAAACTGACCAACGAGGGATTCCAGCCCATAGACATCATATTCAGCATAGAGCTGAGGGATCCGAAGGGTCTGTGACTCTTCTCCCCTCCTGGTCTGCGACTCTTCTCCCCTCCTGGTCTGCTTTGCCAGCTTTGCTTGGCTCGCCTCAGGTCCTCTTTTGGTTCCTTCCTCAGAGCACCCAAGGAGGACTCTGTCCATTCTGCCTTCAATCCCAGTCTGTGTGTTCCTGAACCCGGTACCAGAATCCAGCTCCTGAACACAGCTCCCGTCTGCTGCGGGGCCCAGTCTGGGACTGTCCCGGTGCCTGCTCCACAGCATCAGTGGTGACAGTGATGTAATTACCATCAGGGGGGGTGGGTTCGATACTGGTTTTGTATATATTTGTATATATTCAATTTTTTATAATTATTAATTTCATTTTCATTAAAGCTGTTCTAGTTTCCTTTTCTAATCGCTAAATCTCCCTTATTCCCTTTCTCTTCTCCTCTGGGGAGGGAGGGGAGTTAACAGAGTGTGTCTGTTATAGGTGTAAGGGGCCGCCCTGACCCTAAACCGTGACATTTGCCATTCCAAAACACTGACAAATGTGATTTTTATTAGTGCAGGATGTGCTGATCTCACTTCAAGAACTGAAAAAGTTAAACCCTTTCTATAATTGTTTTAAAAGTGTGTAGGAGATGGATCACCACTGGGTTGCCCAAGTTCCAGAAGCAGACTTCCCTACCAGAGGTTAGTTAGCTAGTACTGAGCATGCTGCCACTCTCCTTAATTATGGGTACTGCAAAATTCCTCATCTAGATTAACATCCTACATATACTTACTTTCCATTCTGGAGTTCTGCATCATAACCTACTCACTTTAAAATGCCTAAAATGATAAATAAAAATGTTTACCCAAAGGTGCAAATAACATCTCCAGCCACTAAGCTGGAATGTAATTTTAACCCTGACCTTCCTTTAACGTTGAACATTTTATTAGCAGCCATCTATATTGGTCATATGTCTTCTCCAATTATGGTGTTGCTCTGAAAGCATACACATTATTGAATTTTGAGGAGCAACAGATCCCAGGCTGGGCCAAATGGTTGCATGAACATGCCTTGATATTATAGACATAATTCCTATATTTTAATTTTTGCATTCTTTCCCCCTTGGCATCAGTCAAATAGGGGAAAGAATCAGCAATAATAAGACATGGATGTTTCTTTGAATATGCTTTGTCTCCAAACACCTGCAGAAAGACCCTGGGCAGCCCACCTAGGGTGATAGAGCAACAGCAGGCAGTATGGCGTAGAAGCTCCTGCACATGGTAGGAAATGGTGTTTGAAGTTGTACAGGAATGCACCATATGCACAATATGCCTGACAGACGCACAGCTGCAGCCTGTGCCTGGTGTTGTTGGGAGCGAGGTTCCAGCAGATCGAGGGGCAAATGCAGAGATGCGAGATAGATCCCACATACCACTGTTCACACACCCTTGCCCTGGCACCTCCTGCCACACCTTGGTCTCACCTGGGAGCCACAGATGAGCCAGTGGTGCAACATCCTGACAGCCCTGCTGTGTGAGTGGTGTGTCGCAGGCCTGGGGGCAGATGTGGGGTGGAACGTGTTCTTCTTCTTCCATAGGCTGTGGGGTGCAGGTATCCCTTGGCTTCTTACTCACTCGTTGAGCCCAGCTATGGGGACAACCCTTCAGGTGGAAGCTTCCAAACAGCTGGAAGGAGGTTCAGGGAAAGCCCCATAAGTTGTTGAACCTAACACTCTGCCACTTTGGGTACAGATGTAGGTCCAGTTAATACCTTGGGGCTCGATGCTGGTGGCTGTGGAGATTTACTCTTTGTTTGCTGACAGAGCTCTAAAACATTTGGATAAGAATGGAGATTATTTTTATCAAGCTGGAAAGTCCAGGGCTATGTGAAATGTGTGTACTCCTGAGACTGAGGAATTATCTCTGACACTTTAGAGGGCAGAAATCTTATATGCAGGGCAGTGCAAATGTTGTGCCATAGACATATATTTAAATACGTGCAGCACTGATAAAACAGAGAAGTCTGTATGAGGAATATAAAAATTGTCTGTTTGTAGTCTCTCTTTAGAAGAGGTAAAAAGGACTCCAGCTTACCTTGGCACTGCTCAGCTGCAGCCAGGAGGAGAGGGTTACACCCAGGGCAAGAAAACGTTGTGAGGCTGCAGACAAAAGGCACAGCTCCTCTGCCTTGCATGCTGCAGAGAACAGCAACAGTTAACGGCGGCTTCCCAGCCTTTATCTTTAGTGAAAATAACCCAGCAAGCCACAATCAGAAATTGTTAATTCTGGTCATAAAAGCTTTGCCACAAAACCAGCCAGATGCAAACTAATACCTGTAATTTCTCTGGTTGCCACACGGTAATCCCAAACATGACAGCGAGTCATGCCAGTGGTGGTTCACACCCTCGCTGGGCTGTGCTGCCCGGGGTGGCCGGAGGCTGGCAGTGCCAGCAGCCTGCTCTGGACAGCCCTGCTTGAGCAGGGCGCTTCGGCCAGGGGCCCTCTAGAAGTCCCCTCCTACTTCAGCTGGTCTGCGAAGGGGTGGGTGGCACATTGTGGGGGGGGGTTCACACAGTGGGCATGGGGAGGTGCTGTGCCCTGGCTGCCTGCAGTGGGTGGGCACCCACAGTGAGCCCTGGCCCTGCTCCTGAGGTTTGGGCAGCAAGGATGGTGGCTGAGCTACTGGCCACTGGCAGGCAGTGGTGGGTGGGAGAGCAGGCGCAATGAGCAGGGCCTTTGGGAGCCATTGTGGCACAAATAACAACTTATTGCTTAGTTCTGCAGTTCCCTGTGCCTGTAAATTACAGATAGCAATGACACATGAAAAAAAAATACTGTGTTTTACTTTATCTTAAAATTAATAGACAGGGTAGATATTTGAGGCGACCACTCAGCAGTGCACAGAAGCTCATTCATCATATGGATTAGATTAGTCCCTGCGTGTTCCTGACGAAACCAAGGTTTAGGCAGGCTGTGGATCGAGGCTTAGGCAGGCTGTGGATCAACACAGGATCTGGCAGTGGCTGACACTGCTGCTGCAACAGGATTTTCACTGCCTCTGAAGTTTATCTGCTGCTCCTCTCTTTCTCTGGAGGAGATCTTCCTTCCTGAAGGTCTAGTCAAAGGCTTCAATGTTCCTCTTGTTGATAATACATTGGGGTAAATATATCACAAAGGTTTTTGAGGGAAGCAATATATTTCTTTGCTTAAAAGTGTTTTGAATGCACGTTTTTGGATAAAGAATAATTGAGAGATTTCAAGCTTTAATAGATCTAACACCAAAATTATGTCAGCACGTGACAGGAAGGATCAGAAAGAGCAGTTGCACAGGATGCAACTGAGAGCACAAGAATTAGGCCATCTCCACATGAAAAATACTTCCATGTGTTTTAATACAAATTTATTCTCTTGCTGTACCTGTTATCCTGGCAGACTACATGTGATGGGCCTAATGATCTCCATCCTTGGCATGTTAAGGGCCTCTGCAGGTCCTTATTCATCCCTGGGTTACCCTGTACTTACACAAGATTCCCTGAGGTCAGATCCCATGTACGTCAGCAACATGGACATACTGACAACTGTCCTGTAGCATTGTAGTTATAAACACATTTTTGGTAGGGATGATACTGCTGCCCCTTTAAAAGTCACCAAAGCTGGCTTATTTCCCAATCTGCCTTTTAATAAAATGTGATGGTGTCCAAAGAGAGGAAGGTTTCGCTTGCCTGTGATTATTTCATGTATCAATTATGTCTGTGACCTCCTGCCCTGGGTCTGGCTAGGACAGGGTTAATTTTCACTAGCATTTGGGAGGGGCCAAAGCCAGGATAGACAACCGAACCAGCCAATGGGTTATTCAATGCTATATTGACGTCATGCCCTCTATATAAGGGTGGTGGGATTGGTTCAGAGCAGCGTTGCTTCTCAGTGCTTTCCATAGCGCTCCTTCGGTCTACTTTTTCATTGCTGTTGTTGTTGCTTCTTCTCCTTTTGCATCCTTACGTTAAATTCTCCTTACCTCAGGCCACTGGGTTTTGTATTTTTCTCCCTCTTCTCCTTCCCTTTCGGGGTGTGTGTGGGAGGGTGGTCCCCTAACCGCCTTTATAGCCCTCCTCTGGACTCTTTCTAGTAGCTTCTTGTCTCTCTTGAACTGGGAACCCAGAACTGGACACAGTAGTCCAGATGTGGCCTTACTAGGGCAGTGCAGAGAGGGAGGACAACTTCCCTTTACCGACTGGTCACACTCTTCAGTATTCATTGCTCAGTTTCTTTTTGACTCCTGTGGATAGCTCTTGAACACTTAAATTTTGTGTCATTTTGTTATCACTGCCAGTGAGATTTGAAGGCTGAGTTCCCAACACTTGGTTTAAGCTTCAGTTAAAACATTGTTTTCCAGCTGTATTCCTCCATTTGATTTAGAAATGTGGTTTTGCTAATTTGGATGGTTAGGCTGGTTAAAACTAATTGCTTTGATGTTTTCTGCGAACAGCCTTCCCCAAATACTGTTTGAACATAAGTTGCATGATTTCCCTAACAAAATTGCTAATGGATAAAAAGCTGAATGAAAAACCACTGGAAAACAGGCGATTGACAAAATGGACTAATTTGCAAACCAACACCGATTTCATTTCCTGTGGCCTTCTGTAGAACTGAACAATACATCCTCCTAGAATTATTTTATTATTTTACTATTTTATTAACCTGCTTTGAATATCCATCCTCACTAACTGTGAAGGATATTCCCCATTGCTTTGAGCAAGAGTTTGGATAAGGACAAAGGTCCTTCCGACCTTTTTTTTTTTGACTGAAGAGTAATCAGTGTCTGTGAAATGGAGAGACAAGATTTTAGTCTTTCTTTTAGTCCAATTGCCTTTATTTAATATTTAATGTGGATCTACATACATATCAGAAGTGCATTCACCTCTGCTTCCTGTTTTTCTTGACTGATGCCAAGTAAACAAGGTGGGACATGCTTTTCATTGTTCTGGTTTGTGCAGCAGCTTTTCCCATGTTTCTCACTTTAGTCTCTGAGCTCCTGTTGCAAACATAGGGACTGACACCTTCCCATCCTTGTTCCCACTTGTATGAGTAAAGGCTGTGTGTGTATTTGTCATGAGAATTTAACATGACATAGGTTGTTGGGTATTTCTCAGCACCATCATTCTAATCTCTGTAATTATCACCAGATACTGACAAGATGTTGTCCAAAGAATCGGAGGCTTTTAAAATCTTCTGGACCTCTTGCAAAGCAAGTGGCCTTTGGGATGGGAAGGCTGAAGATGACTCATCTGTCAGGAAAGTTGCTGTTTGTGATTGATTTAGGCTTTGTGGGTGTTGTGGCCTTGAGATGGCTTAGGGATTTGCACAACTGACCATTACTCCTGCAGTCGATTTTTCAGTTGTGTCTATGAGCAGAGTTGCAAAGGGTTCAGGGTGTCCCCAGAGTGTCTCAGCCACACCTAGTTAGCAACTTGGGAAACTGAGCAGGCCCAGAACTTGGTGCGTGCCTTGTGGCTGAGGGAGCTGGCAGAAGCATAGCATGTGGCTCCTCTATGCAGTTCTCTGCCCCACCTGCATCCTGCAACCCACAGGCTGCCAGCTGACCCCAGCCCCAGAATTGGAGGGAAGTCAGTCAACAGGATCTGCTATTCCTGAAGTAACCATTTGTCCTCCAGCCTACCCTAGCCTGCAATGGAGAGGCTGATTGTCTGAAGAACAATAGACCATGGTTACATGGGAAATAGCATGGAATATCTGCATGTCTAGGTCCAGGCATGCATTCTGGCAGCATGTCAGCCCCTTATCAGGGTAAGACACAAGCATGTACCTGTGCTACTCCTGCCCTGACTCTACTGGAAGGAAAGATGTCTGTGGTCTGTGAAGATGATGTGGTATATCTGGACCCTTCTTGCACTGAGACTCCAAAGCAGACTGTGTGTGTGCAGTGTTCAGTTCTCAATGAAAAACATGTATTTGATCTGTTCCGGAGTTCAGAACTGTTCAGCTCTCCAATACTTAGATAGCGGAGCTTATGAGATGGTCATTTCTGGTCCTGCAGGGTCAGACAGGCTGTTCACCTCTTCTAGTGTACAACAATATAATCCAGAATTGATGAAAGTCTTGAGCTAGCAATTCATCTCAAGAACATGACAAGTGGAGGCGCGATAATGATAAGGAAACTTTGCAGTGTTACTTAGACTGGGTATCTGGGTATCAGTGCAGAGGGGTCAGTGCCCCAGCCAGGTGGAGCAGTAGGGCAGTGAACACCTCACAGCATTGCTGCTTTGCAAGAGGTCCAGAAGATTTTAAGTCTCTTAATCTTTGGACAACATCTTGTCAGTATCTGGTGATAATTACAGAGATTAGAATGATGGTGCTGAGAAAAACCCAACAACCTATGTCACGTTAAAGAAGTTCTCAAAGTGAAAAACTACCCCTGCCTTTTCCTCAATGGCTTTGGCTCTGCATGTCTCTGCACAGGGTATTGCAGCAGAGCCTGTCATTACAGCATCCCTCAGCATAAATGCTGCCATTGCCTTTTGTATGCCATCTGGCAGGTGAAAGTGTTAGTAATGAAATCAAAAACCACTCACTGTTAAGTAATTAAAATTAACAGCAGTTAGCTTTAAGTGTTTATATAAAACAGGAACCTAATGTTTTCTTGAAAATCTCGCGTGTTCTTCTAATGTTCTTCTAATTTACTAACAAAACAAACTCAATTTCTGCTGTCAGCCCATGTGGTTGATTACTGTTCACTCTTTACTCCTAACACATACTTGTAAAGTTTTAAAAGAAATTTTTCTTAATAATGGCTTTCTTAAAAAAAAAAATGCTCTTAATAAGTATTGTACCTCAGCTGATGCAAATTGCTTCAGGTCTATTGACTTCATCAGAGCTATGATGATTTACACCAGATGGCCCACCATGTTTGATATTATTACATTAAGATATTAGCATATGTATAATTTGCTTTGTACTGTTCTTTATCAGTAGTATTTACTTTCTATCAGCTTTAGCGGACTTTTGCAACCTTTACTCGGGGGAATGAAATCCATTCCATGTGAGCAATCATGTTCTGTAAAAATTAAATATCAAACTATTACCTACTAATAGATCTAAAATTATTTGGTAAAGTAGTCTTAAGCCATATTTTGAGCAGATTTGTTATAGAAGGGAGTTGTGATAGTGACCGGATTGTTCTTCATGTAAGAATATCGTATTTTTCTGTTTTGCAAAAAAAATGTGTCTAGTTTGAAATAGACAGCTCTATAGTAAACGCTGACTATGAAAGTCATACATTTCACCTATATTTCCTCTTGGGCACAAACCTTTTTTCCTTAATACATATAAAATCGTAACTAGGTTGTCTTAGACTAGAGATAAGGAATTCTGTCTGTTATAGGAAACGGAAACACAGTTAAAGTGTCTTCATAAATAACCTATAGTTTTCCAAAGATGGGTTTTTGGTTTGGCATATTGACTTTGCCTTTATGAGACAAATGTAAGAGGACATCTGGTTTGTTTTATCATTAATTCTGGGAATGTCCATTAATAATGCATTTTTGGGAATTGTTTTTGTTATTCCTGGAGAGCACTGTAACGAACAATCCTGTGCTTGTTCTGTTGGGAGACACATTGCAGTTTAGAGGTTGTTTTGCAGACTTAATTATATTAGTTGCTATCTCCTTTTTATTGCCAAAAAGTGTGTACTATTAAAATGAATCACTGAGAAAGCTGCCAGTGGTCATTGTGGAAAACTAAACTTCCTAGTAGTTTAGAGAAGAGGTATTACGCCCCTTTTTGTTTGTTTGGGGTTTTTTTGTTTGTTATTGTTTTTTTGTGGGGTCTTTTTTTTTCAAAATTGAATTAGAAGATATATTTTCTGTAATTCTGGCCTGTATTTATGCAGCCTTAGGAAAAACACAGTATTAATAACACGCACCTTTTTTGTTCCCAGCTATCAGTCTAACTATGAAACAGTTATGAGTGGATAAATTGTTCTTGCTGTTGGCAGGAAAAAGACATCAAACACCTCAATGTTCTTCTAGAATTCCTACTCCTAGTGCAACTGAATCACATAACTCCATAAATTGAAGCAAGACTTTCCCAGGTCAGTTAGGCAAAGCAGTGATACATGTTGGGTTGTGATTGAAGGCCCCACCTATGGCAGCTTGTCATGGTTAAGCAAAATCTAGAGTTCCCATCAAATCCCTAGGTGAAGGAGCTATGGGACTCAGCACTGGAAAAAACTGTATTGTCTAGTGGCTAGGAGTAGAGTTGGGAAACACAGAGGGTATTCCCAGTTTTGAGCTGATGTCTGACCCATGCAAAGTATCTCTATCATTGCAATAATGAACCTGGTGTGGGGCTAATTAAAATAACATGAGATTCTTTCTCTTAATTTCCTGGGTATCACACCAGACTTGGGGGATTTCTACCTTATGCTTGTTGTGGGGTAAACGCTTCACCTTCATCCTCTTTTCTTTCTCTTTCTTTACCTGAGAAAGAGCCTTCTGTACATACCAGCTGAGCAGTGAGGGGCAGGCAGCAGTGGTGACCTTGTCTGTAGCATACAAAGTCTGCACACACCTGTGGGAAACAACACAAGGTGCAACTGATCTCCCAGTGGTCAATCCTGGGCTCAGAAGCAGTGAGAAAGATCAGTTCCAGACAGCTCAAACATCAATTTGTTAAAGAACCTGGGATTTTATTGTTGGGTTTTGGGTTGTTTGTGGTGGGTTTTTGTTGTTGTTGTTGTTAGTTGTTTGGGTTTTTAATCACACTGGTTTTTTTAAGCCCAGACTCAGATCAGCAGCCTTCTCTTTAGTGCATTTTTTTCTAGGAAAGGGAGAAAGTTTCTTCAGTTTCCTATTTATTCTACCAGTCCAGCAATGTATATGGCATCATTTACTGCACTGACTTTATATTTTTCCAGGACCAAGTATAGCAGCCTCTGAAGAGATCAGCAGCTGGGGAACATTTTGGATATCCAAATTCCTAATGACCCCAGAGTAGGATTCCCAAACCTCTTGGCAGTTCCAAATTTCATGCCAAAACTTGCAGGCATCTGTCTTACATTTTGAACATTTGTCATCAATATTCTTATTTAATTTAAACATCCGCTAAGGGGGGTCATGTATTCTCAATGAATAAAATTAGCTGCATGTAACCAATCTGTGAATTCGAGTTTAATCATAGAGCTCCGGTCTGGTTACAGATGTCTTTGTCCAAGGACTGTAGTTTACTACCGAATGCCTTCCCCATTAGCTTTGGGGTTATCAAGCAAGGATTTATACCGTGTAGAAACCTTTTTCCTCTCTAAATACATAACTGAATGCTCTCACTGGGGGGATTAAATTCAAGCTCTCTGAAAGACCTACAGCTGGTTATCTCCTTTAGCACTGACTTTGCAATCCACACTAAGGTGAGGGGCAGGGCATGGTTTCACTGCCTCAGGAACACAGCAGAGATCAAATAGCCAATGAAAGTCACAGTTCAGTTCCTGCTCCCTATTGCTCCTGGGGGGAGAAACAAGCTTGCCACCACCTATTTTTCTGGGTCGATTTATTATCTGGTCCCACCCTCTCAGCCACATCAACTGAAGCTTTGGGGATGCTAAGTCAAAGCTTCACTAGCTCTCGTTCCTTTGTGTCTGCCTCTGCTGCTCCCTTTGCTTGCGGTGCCTGCTCGCTGCCCTGTGCAGGTGCAAGAAGAATGGGCACACCTGAGCCTGGGGAGAATTACTGCGTTGCCTCTGTCTTAAATATCATTTTTAGCATGTGGTAATTGGTCCCAACCTCCTCAAATCTTTCTTAGTATCATAAACATCCTGCACAGATGTGATTCTCAGTCCCTCACATAGCAGAAGTTAATTAATTCATCACTGCAGTTCATTTTAGCAGAATTACAGCTTTGATGTGACAGTAACGGCTGTGTGCAAGCAGTGCATAAACTACGAACATTTTAATTAATATTCTTATTTGTATCATATCAACATTCCCAAGGAAAAGGCAGAAACAAGATCTGATATTCAGCCTCTGCTCTCCGTCCTGGTGTAAATAGTGTCTATATGTATGATGTTTAGCCCACAGCATATGTAGGCCATCACGAATGATCTGTTCTGCAGATGAAACTGCAGTGCATAAGGCAGATCTAGAACCAACCCTCCTTAAGGAAGAAATCATTCCTATGACTCTCGGAGATGAAGGGTTTGACTGTGGTCCCCATATCTCCAAATTACAGGAATAAGTCCATTGAACTACATTCAAAACAAGCTGATATTGATGTAGAATCAGTAAGAGGTAAGGAGGAAATTAATCTGTCCCTTTGCTGTGATGACACATACAAGTTTTCTTTCTCTGAAAGACATTGGATTCCTTAGTCAATGCTGAGTTTCCCCATGGAGCTGCATGGTCTCATTCCTCTTCAAGCATCAGGAAGGATGGTGGCCTCGGACAGCTCTGAGCTGCACTGTGAAGGCTCAATGTTCCAAAATGACTTCAGATGACATGGTGAATAATTACTGTATATTTTTCCTGAACCTTTTCTATTGAAAAACAATAAAAAGCTTTCAAGCATCTTTGAAATACGGAAAAGAGGCAAATATGTGAATCCCTGTTTTAAGAGATTGCTCTGGATAGTACCTGGAATTAATTATTCTGTTATGATAATAAATTCATACAGAAAGTAGAAAACAAGGGTCATGAAAATTACTTTGCTAAGGGATCCATGAGGAGCTAAATGATTGATGTCTGTGAGCTGTGGAATGAACTAATCCTCCTACAGGTAATCCTGAGATGTCTTCCAAGACACATACTCTTCAGCCATTCATTAACATCACCAGGCCAAATTCTTGAAGTGTTTTTACTCATTATAGTGGATTTAATTAGATTCTGTTTTTTACACTGTCTATGTTAAAAACCTTCAAGGAGCTGAAGCAGGGTTGCTCAATGCAACACACAGGCACTTGGAGGCCAGGGGAACACGGATGGTATTTATCTTCTTCAGTCATTGTTGTCTGACAGAAGGGCACAGAGATGTGATTTGGGGTATGGGCTGTAAGCCTCTACCAGCACTCAGACAAGCTGATGAAGGGCAGCTTTCTTTTGTGCATTTTTTTCCTAGAAACCCTTCTGAGATGAACTGGAGCTACAGTTGGAGATGGTACCTTTCTGAATGCTTACAGCTAGAGTATAGCCCACAGGGGCTGCTTCAGACCCAAAGGCCAAAATTTTTTTCTTTAAAATCCCACCTAGGAGCTGTTTTAACTCATCTTGTCAACAGTACCTGGTAGGTATCTGATGCTTTGCACCAGATATGCCCTGTGTTGGGCTGCACAACACCTCTCATATCCCAAACTGACCATTTCCTTTCTCCTTTGTGTTTCCCTGTTACCCACTCTGATGCTGTCCAAGTACACAAAGTCCTTCCCTCGTGTCCCAGTTGCTGTAACACATGCACATCCCATCTCCTGGGATGTGGGGCTCTGGCATACAAATCTGTGTCTGCTTAACTGGACATAGCCCAAAGTTTCCTATCTCACTGGTACTCTGGGAATTCCTGTTTTTCTGTGTTTTGTCTCTGTGCTGTTCCACTTTCTACCAGTTTACTTAATAGTCATTAGCATAAAGCCTGGACCCTGGTGAATATATATTCTACTAGCAGGTCTCCCTGCTGAGATTAAAATCATTCCTGTTTTTTATTTCTCCTTTACCTCCTCCAGCTTCATCAGTCTATGACTAATACAAATAAAATCAGAAGATGGATCTGATGCTCGTTCTTGATTTCAGGGTGAGAACACCATCAGCTCTTCTATAATGTATGTTCCTCTTCTTCCTTACTGTTTTCCTGGGGGAAGAAAGGAAATGTCTCAAAAATCACTTCATTCATTCTGTGTCTTCCCAGAAGAGACACATGTCACCCAGTAATTTTTCTGAAGGATGAGGATTGATCTATACCCTTCTTCACTGCTTTTTCTGTTATATTAAGCATGCATTGGATTGGGATTAGAAGCTCCATTCTGAGACACCTGAATTCTGCCCGATTGCTGCTGCAGGTGGTATGGGCCACAGTCCAGAGAGGGGACATCAGAGTCAGGCAGGAGCCACCAGCAGCACATCCCTGCCTTCTGGGGAAGCTGTGGCAGGGACACAGGGTACCAGGAAAAATGGGGAATCTGTGATGGGGGCACAGGGTGCCAGAAGTGAGAGTGACTGGGGGCTGCAGGTATCAGGAGTATCGGTGACTGTGTTTTGTCCCATCAACAGTACATGTGTGTGTGAAATCATCTAGTTGCTAAAGGATCTGTAACAGCAACAGCAAGCAAGGATTTGTGTCCTCTTTCCTTCTCCCAAGCTATTTTATAGGTATTCAATCTTTTTGGACAAGAAGCAGAAATGGGTAAAGCAGGGAGAGCTAAACCTTCCTCCACATCACCTTGCTTCAGCCCAGCAGCCCAGAATCAGACAGGAGCAAAGCGAGAGTCTCCCAGCATTGGAGCAGACCCGAGCCACTGTTTTGCTGCAATGGCTATCCCACCAGTGCCGAGAGCCAGGACATGGCACAGAGGTCCCTGCAGCTAGTTGCCCCCAGGTAGCTGCTGGAAGGGGTGCACAGGAGGCTTGCAGCTGGGGTCTAAAGGCTCATCAGTGAGGGACAATGAACATGTCTGCAGCACATTAAGGTCCCAGAGGCTCCTGAATAAAAGGAGCTATGAACATCCGTGGGGATGACATATGCTAGCATGGCTCAAGAAACCTCTGAGGTGCAGGGCTGGAGGATCTATCCCATCCTGCAAGGGCAGCAAGGAGCTTTGCTTTAAATCCTTTCAGTTGATCAGTCTCATCCAGAGATTCTGAGTTTTCTATTTACTGAATTTAATGTTTGGTTCATTATTTTGTTCTGTAATAAAAAATACTTTAGGGATTGGAGATCTTCTGGTATGCTGGCTTCACAAAAAGTCTGGAGCAGCTTCACTTCAAACCTCTTGCCAGTTCAAGTCCCATCACAGCATTCAGCAGGGAATTGAAGAGCTGGGTATGTTTCTCCTGTCTCCAGGCTTAGCTCACTGTCTAGATTTATGTGAGCTCAGAAAAGCTGGGATAATTTAAAAAGCTGGAAAATAATGTTAACTGTTTTAAAAGAGCCCAGTGGACCTGGGGATTGGTACATGTGGGGTTTGTGGTCTGGACAGGATCTGTATCTGCTGTCTTTAATGTCATTCTCATGGTTGCTAGGACAACGCTGAACTTCCAGAGACTTTTCAGGCAATCTCAGTAGTCTTCCCAGTCCTGCCAAAAACTAGTCTCAGAATTAATATCTTTTGTCTCTCAACTGTCAACTTTCCTTTTAAAGCTCCTAGACCAAAAATATATCCATTTCTGTTAGCTGTAATAGTGACTTGGACAGGCAAGCTTTAAGTACAGTTTGGATGCCCCTGGCTAAGTAAGGTATTTGGCTCGTCATGGATTCTGTAATCCTTTTGAATTTAATTATTTTTTCTCCAATCTCCACAAAAGACCCCATAGCCACAAGACTATAACAGCATCTCCAAATCATAACAACATCCCCATATCAAATCCTAAAGTTCTCCTCCAAAGCAGGGAACGAGGACAGGCATCCATGAAGCTGACAGCATTGCCTTGGGCAGCCCTGTCTCCCTGTGATCAGAATACGCTCAGGGCAGATCACTCGCTTCGCCCTGCAGTATGAAGACTCTAACCTCTCTTCTTCACAGGGTCTTCAACTCTCCTGTAAAAGTAAGTAACAACAAGCCATGTGGAAATCAGGCTGTGGCCTTTTGGGAATCAGTCCACAGCCATTCCCTTCTTTCAAAATATGGTGGCTCCTTTGGCTGGCTCCAGTTCATATGTCAAGGGAGTAGTTGAGCTCTGCTCTCCTACATCCTCACAGAGGGAGCACGTTCTCTCATGGATGGGATGAGATAACTAAATAATCTGGGGGAGGCTGACAGGGAGGCTACAGGTATGGCCTGTCCTGGTCTGCAGGTTTTGGTGCACCCTGGCATGAGCAAGGGGCTTCATTGCATCTCAGTAGGACCATGCAGCTGCCCCTGTGCAAAGCTTTAGCCCTGGGAAAACTGACACACTTACTTATAAAATGTCAATGCTTCCTGGGACATGTAGTGGATGAATTTCAGCCCTGGTCTTAGGCATTTAACCTGGAATTAAAGCAGAATTTGTCCTCTCCTCTGTGTGGTGCTAGTCTCTTTAAGATGTATTTAAACTCCTCAAATTGGCTTTTCTTGTTTTTTCTTTTTTTTGAAACTGGTAGCTGTAATGAATTCTCAAGTTTTCTGCTCTGTAGGAACTTCATATGCCATGAAATGGGAATGTAACATTATGCCTGCAGTAATAGACATACTTTTCATGAAAGTTGCTCTTTTTGGTTGACAGTTCCAAAGGGTGAGGTGCAAAGGTCTGTACGTACTACAAAATGATGTCATTTTCACACTGGGATCCCTTTTACAAAACACGACAAGAGTTTCCATGACACAGATTAAATTATTAGTAGATAACCTTCAGTTATTAGTAGATAACCATAATGCATTAAGTGGAAGCAGCTAATTGTGTGAGAGGCCCAGGGAAAAGGTTGCAGCCAAGAATGGTGTGATTTGTCTTGTCACTCCTCATATATTTAGTTAGCTATGAGCACTTCTGTTGCCTATTTGAAGCTACTTGAGAACAAACTTTGAGGAGAAGCTGCACAGATGAGGTATGAACAAGGGGAGATGACTTACAGCCCGACAGAGAGCGTGCTCTGCAGCACTCCTTCACCTGGGAGCAGGCAGCAAGGAAGGAAGCTGGTTTGGAGGTTTTCTCTCTGCATGATGATAGAGAGAAGTTATGCCAAAAGGGTGTGTAGAAGAGACCAACATTGTGGGGAAAGGACTGTGGTCAGCTGTGTAAGAGTTTCAGATAAGTTGAAGATAATGAAGGAAGAGGGTAGGATGAGAGATCTCTTTCTTGGAGGCAGGTCATTGCTGACAGCTGTCAGCATGGTGTCAGGGGCAGCAAGGGCAGACGCTGGGCTTAGAGCAATTTACAATAAAATTGGAAAAAAGCTCCAGACTGTGGCTGCAAACCAGGCTGCCAATGCCCTTGGGAGGAAAGGGTGATGAGGTGATAACTGCAGAATCAAGTGAAATCAAGAGCTGTTCTTTCAAAACGCAGAGATTAGCTTTGATTTTGTTTGAGGGGAGAGAAGCAAGTGAAAATGGCAGAGGAAAAATAAAGTCCATATTTTTCCTACGTTAAAGGAAGGCTACACTACTGCATTGAACTAACCCCCTGAGCTGGTCCAGCTTCCTGCCTTGGTCTGTTTTCATCCTGCCAGAGCTTCTCAGCTTCTGGCTACGCTCGGCTGTCACAGGGTGACTGTGCTGCAGCTACTTCCGGTGTTTTTCCTTACAGTGCAAGAGCTCCTTGCAAATTAAAAGGCTTCCTGCTGAAGACCTAATCCTGATGCATCTCAGTCTCCTCTGAGTGAAATCTATTTTTTATATATTATCACTATTATCATATCAGTTATATTTCTTTTTCAAGGCTGATTGGTGGTTGATCTAGGGAGGTGATTGTTAGGCCATCCACATCTTTTCTTTTAGATCAGATCCTTGCTTTCAAAGCAACAGTTAATGTCTCTTATTATTCATAGAAGTACTCAAATTATTTTATTTCGTCATATTAATCAATGATTATATCAAGTTGCCAAGACTTTTCTCTAGACAACTAGAAAAAATTTAAAAAAATATTCTGTTACTCAGTTTTCATTAGGAGTAAGCCTGTAAAAACCAGAATTTTTCATGGATAATTGGTGGAGGTTGAAGAAAGCATTCCAAGTGGATTTTATGATCAGGTGCTTCTTTATAGCCTTTATACTCACTGAGGGTAACAGATTCAATCTGAAGGGGGATGTGAAGGTCAGTGCAATGTTGAACCACTCTGGAATGAAGGACTGACATACTCAGCTGTAAAATGGTACCTACAACTTATTTAAATTTCTTTAGGCAGCATGGTTTACTAAGAGCTATGAGTGAAGCAATGTCCATCCTTTGCTTGACTAGCAATGCTAGAGGCTGTATCCAGGGGATGATTTAAGAAAGGTAATTATGATTTTTCTTGGAAATTTTCTACTCCGACTTTGCAAACCTTTGAGATAATCATAAATATCTGACCTACTGGAAGCTGAGTAGTGCTCAGTCTTCAAGATCTGAAGTTTGCTTTGCACTCCAGATGGTAGTTCATTAAAGATTGCCTGACAACTCTCTTGGGACCGTCTCCTCAGCTGGTGAAAATCGGTGTAGTTCCACATGCTTCAAAGGACCTGTCTTTCCTTCCTCCTCTTATGTGTAAACAGCCTCTTACACTAATGAGCAGAGATCTCAGGTTCATGACACAGTTAGGAAGGGAAAGGAGATAAGATGAACTCATGTAACATTCACATCTGGAGCCTTGGTTGTTTCATTTAGTATTTCAGAAACAGAACTGCAGCACTTAATGTGGGCTAAGGGTTGGAATGGATGGGGTGGGTGGTTGATTTCAGCACAAAAGGAGGAACATCATATTTAGCAATTTGTAAATCTGTGCATCTGGAGAGGAGGTCTACTGCGTTAGCAGAGGGCTGGATAGTGAAGTGGGAGGTGCCTGACTAAATGTAGAAGGTGTTTTGTCATTTCTGAGGTACGGGATGGGCCAGAGCCCAAAAGTTAACTGCAGGATTCACACCCTACACAGCAAAGTTTCTCTCCTGCAAAGCTTTCACTCCTCAAGCATCTGCTTGTGCTATTTGTGTTTTGTTCAGTTCTCAGTACTGCACCCATCACTGCTTCCTGTGCCAACAGGCTGAGAGCAAATATCTGTCCCCGCCTGGTAAAATGTCTTCTGCTTGGGGACAGTGTCTACCCTCACCACCATCCTGCAGGGATGTTGGCAGTGCTTGGAGTGCTGTAGCAAGACCATAGGGGCTTTAAAGGGCAGCAGCAGAATTGTCCATGGTCTACTCAGACTACGCCTGTGAAGGCAAGCTGGACAAGGATAGCTTATAAATGGTTTTACTTCTACTAAATTTGATACCCATGAAGTTTAACTGGTTAGAAATGTATTTACATGTCAACTCACTGGTTGTTTAAAACCAGAAACAAATAATTCTGCATGCTACCTATAGCAATCAATAGCCTTTTAATAGTCTTTAGTGCTGGTTTTCAGGAAATAATGTTGTACTATTAACATTCCTGTAAAACCATTAGTCCTAAATGCATGTAATTGATGGCAGTACTAATGTTTGTAAAAGGAACTGAGGCTGATTTATAAGTCTGATAATAAAATAGTTCAGTAAGGGGCTTTGATGTAATAGCTGTGAAAACAGTCCACACACCTTAAAGATTATCCTTGCAGATAGCTTTCCTCCTTTCAACTTTTACTAGTTTCAGACACAACAATTTGGAATCAAAAAATCCCAGCTAAATACATTGTAATAGAGATGGTCATTGATCAGTTACTGTCTGATCTCCTTCCAGCTGTGAACGTCCAGTGGTACACTGACTCCTTGGGCCATTTTCAGTGATACTCTATTAATTGCTATTGACCGAGAATAAAGAAAATAAACACCTTGCATGTTCTCTTAACTGATAGGACTGGTCAAAGATTTCTCCTACCCCTCATATACTGAAGTTTAGCAGACTGGATCCTCCAGCATGATCTTTCTCCTGCAAAAGTACTTATACCTACAATTATTATCCATGGCAAATCCCCAATTGCTTTGGTCCGTAGGATTCTCTCACTTTGCCATGTTTTCTTTCCTTTTCCTCCTTCCTATATATAATGTAATTGAAAAATAAAAATAAAATCCCTCAATATTCACTCAGTTTTCGCATTTTATTAAAACAGTTCATGTTGCTCACAAAACTACGCACACAAGCAGGGGAAAGGGGGGAGCTTGCTGCTTCCTCTGCTTCTGTGCATTCAGCCTCTGAACCTCTTCTTTTTCCCTTGCTTTCCATTCCCTTCCTTTGCCATGCCTTCCTTTCCCTATATATTTCTATATGTGATTTAAATTTTACAACTACTCAGACCAAACAAGGCAGTGGATTTTTCTGGGGTTTTTTTTGTTTTGTTTTTTTTCCCAGAAAATTACCAATTATGAACAAAAAAATTGATTGTCCTTATATGCAGAAAATCTTATTAACATGAGTAACTTTGCTGACAGGCTAAAAATTAGGCCTGAATTTTTCCACCTGGTGGAATCAGTTCTTGAACAAAGCAAATGGAATTACTTCATTTTAATCAATAACTTTAAAGTTATATAGTGTGTTATCAATCCTGAGAATTCATGTGGGTAACAGACATATATCACATTGCAGGTTGTATTTACTTCTGATTGCTTTCTTCTGCTCTGAATGAAAGTATTTCTAAAAAGAATCCAAATCTATTTCCCTGAACAGTGAAACTGCCATTCAATATGCAAAAAACACACTAAAACTGCCTCCAAAAACCCTTTTGGATTTCTCATTGCTCTTTGAGTGATGGTACCGGGAAGAATACTTCATGGTCGAGGTGACTTCAGCCAGGAGGAGAGCTGAGTAAACTCCATGGGCCACTGGCAAGCTGGCTGTTCACTCTGCACATGGCTCTGCAGCCATTAATAACATATCTGTGCACGGCTGACTCACCCACCCGTAGACATCTGCTGTGGACCAGGCCTGCATTTCTGTCCAGTTAGCCAGAGAGGGGCTGTGGTGTTTCCACCGGCTCTGTGCTGGCTTCTGGCTTTCTGCCCACCATGGTAAGACAAACCCGCGCTGGAGCTGGCACCGGCTCCTGGCAGCCCCAGCATGCGGTATCTGATCTGGCTGGAGCTCTGCTGGGACGAATTCACCCTGTCAGAGATTTCTGAACGTATCTAACCGCTCAAAATAAGTTTGTGTTGGTTGAACACCTGGTCTCGTGTGCCCTCAGTGGTTTCAGTCTCAGGGAGGGCTGTGGGAGCTGGGTTTGCCATGGTGGCACTGGGCTGTCAGGTGGTCATTGCGATACAGGGTCAGGCTCCAGGGCAGATGCACGAGCCTGAGACTGTGCCTACAGTGAGACATGCAAGTCCCTTCCAGCTTTCCCTACTCCCTTTCCTACTGTGGGTGCCAAACGGTTAATCTAAATGGTATAAAGATAAGTGCATTAAATTGGGAAGAGCTTGGAGTCTTGAGTTGAATAGAACGCAGTAGTGCAAAATATTAAAATATGTAAACTCATGATTAAAAACCTGAAGCTACGTAAAGAGCAAGATGCTACCTCTCCAAAGAAAAATCTATTAAGTTTTAACTTCATATCAGTGACCTTGCCATATCCTATGTATTCATAGTGACAGGGAAAAGCACACTGTGTAATGCTCCCCATGAAGCATTTTCGTTTTCTCTTCATTATCTACTTCAGTGGGGAAGGGCCAGTGCTCCGAAGAATTAGTTTTGCTTAAATCTGAGCAGTAAAATTCAACATTTTCTGCTGGAACCGTTCTATATACAACCTGTCCATTAGTCACCTAATACATTTTTTATCACTTCATAGTTCATTTTCTTCCTTTGACCTTTGAGGATTCCCAAGGAATTCTAAAACCCATTAGTATCTATGAACACTCACAGTAAATCCATAAATGATTGCTTAATGGTCATTGCTAATCAGAATTAAGCAATCTTGGCATAGCTAAAGCTTGTGTATGCTTTTTGGTTGGGGTTTTGCTTTTTGGGGTTTTTTTTCCTTTTTTTTTCCTGTGGTACACACTTTTCTCTATTTATTTGCAATGTTATTTTAAGTATCAGATGATAAAACAAATGCGTATTTCTTGGAAAAAGCCAGTAAAATACTGTATTCATCAAATGCAGAAGTTTTAAATGCATTTAATGAGAGACTGCATTTTTGCAAGTGATAGAGAGACTGTTTATGAGCATCACAGGGAGCTTACGTGACTTTGATAGGGAAGGATGCAGGATCTCAAAACAGCAGATAATAATAGTTAGAGAAAGGGATAGATGAACTTCAAAATGTTTGATTTTGTGTAGATAAACATCACAGTTTTCGGATGTTTATCTGCATCTTATCTAATCTGGATGGATTAGCGCTGTTGGAAGTCTACTAAGAGTTCCCAAAGTCCCTGGTACTTCTGTTTCCAGGTAGGCTAAAAATGAAGTGAGACTATGCACACTTGCAGTATTTTGGCATTTTTGCTTTAATTGCCTGCTGCAGCCTTGAAGACCAGAGGTGAGGGTAAATTGAAAGTAGTGGATCAAACACAGCCCCGGCAGATCTCCTCTGTGCTGGGCACCATACAAACAGAAAGGCACCGGCAGCTTTGCCTGCCTCAGTGAATTTACCACTTCCAAAGTAAAGGCAGGAGGGCTGTGTTGTGCAGAGTGGGTAGGCATTGATTTACAAATGTTCCGTAAATTCTGCAGTTCTCTATTTCTACGGTAAAGTGAAAAAAGTATTTATTGGTTTTTATTATTTCAAAAATACTAAATTCAAGCAGAATGATGCAAAGCCCTGAGATGCAGTGAAAAGATTCCTGGTGATTTCAACAGACACTTCATTATCCCATCTCTGGATGACAGCAGAGTTATGTATGTGAAACACATATGCTGAAACACCAAAACACTGAGCTGTTTCAGTGCAACCTGTTTCTAATATGAGAATCTATGCTTGATACCTGTTTAACCTGCCCATGTGGAGTAGTGAAAACACAAACCAATCTTGAAAATTTACTGCTGGACTCAGAATTATTGGTTGCTCCCTTGGCATCAAGCGAACAAGGGAGACTCTCAACTGTGTTTTAGAGTTCTAATGACTGTGGAGGTATGAATGCCAAAATGTGAAGAAATTAATAAAAAAAAATAATATCCAGCTTTTATTACTTTTTAAAATCAGAGTTCTTAAAGGTAAATGCTTGTTTTCAGGGCTTGATTCATGATTTTGAATGTCTGATGCTGGAAGCATTGACCTAGTTATTCATGATTCATGGGGAAATTACAAAGCTGTAAATAGCTTTTGTTTAGTTTTGGTTTTTAAATAGCTGCATTTCCATTGTGCACCAAATAATTTCTGCTTGTATTTAAGATAAACAGTATTGGAAATGGGAACCAATAAATTGAGGTTATCTGCTGTTGGGTGTCTTGGAGGAAAGGCAACTGAATTCAATATAAGAATTGCTTGAGCCAGACGCAGATGTCACACTAAACATCTGAAGCTCATGATTTTTTGGCTGTCTCGTTCTGTGCCTTTGTCACGCATTGTGTTCCAGTCTTGCTTTGCGGGGGAGTGGTGAGAGAGCACCATGGCTGCCTGATGTCACTGTGTGTTGTCATGTTCCACCATTATTTGTGGCCAGGTCCTTCACCCAAAGCCCACTTGAGGTCCAGCGAGAGCCTTCCACTAACCTCCATGGTGTCAGAGCAGACCCTATGTGCCCAGCATGTCCTGTTTACTAGAGGCTGAGTTCTGCTCTGCCTAGCCCTCGTATGGAAAATAATTGCCGTTTTCTTCTATTAAAAAAAAACCAGCTTTAAAAAGAGATACTTCCAAATAACATTCCCAAATAACTTCCAATTTGGCATTTCAAAATACACATGCTGTAAGATGAGCACCTACATTTGCCTAAGATAATGCTTTATCTAGCTATATATTTAAGCTGGATTGCTTCCACCACTTACAAAATCTGTTCTGTTTTTCTTCTTTGTTGATGTGATGAAAAAAGGCTCTTGCTTTCCATTTGCTATCTCACAGGTTTCCTTTGCTGGTTATCATGTGTTCTGCCACTGGGTATGATCTGGGGATGTGAGCTGGCTGTGAACTAGAGTCGGAGATGTCCCTTGGAAAGCAGTAATGAAGCACACAGGAAAAAGCCCTCATTTAAGGTCACGGTCTTCAAGGTGCAAACTGGCTCAGGAAATAGAGCACCTTGAAGTCTTAGGCCCTTTGCAAGGAGCAGCAGGGGAAGATATTTTATTAGTACTTTAGCTGACTGATTTTGTTTCAAAAGACCATAGCAGAAACAAACAGAATAATTGAGGAAATTACAATAATAAACCCTTTTCTGAAATGGCATTTAACTACTGACAGCTGATGAAATGAGTCCAGAAACATGCATAAAACAAGAAAGGAAGAAAAAAGAAAAACATGTTCTTGTTCATGAACGTTGAGCAACTTGGCCCAGACCAGTCTCCATTTGGCTTTATTTCAGCAGGAAATTTTTTGGGAAATCATGAATTCTTTCCCAAAATATACAATGCACTAGTTTAAAAACAATCAATCATTCATTAGAAGTTGAGGACGAGTTTGTAGAGACGGCTGTCTCATTTTCAAGTAGCTTGTCAGAGATGCAAGTGGGACTCGTGCCTGCAGAGCCTCTGTGGTGCCTACAGGCTGGCCTCCACTGCTAGGGCTGAGCAGACAGACTGGGCGACATCCTTGAGCACCAGAGCCTGTTGCTGGTTGGTGCTGCCAGGTCAGTGCCAAGGAGCCACTCACCTCAGGGCACATGGCTTGGCTGCAGATGATGTTTTCGCTAGCTCCCGTGGATGTATTTACATTTCATATGTCGTAGGTGGGCAAAGAGCTTGCAGCAAATGGGGTTTGGGTCCAACCTTGCAGATACACCTTGTCGAGTACCCACAGACACACACGTGGAAAATTTCAGTGAGGTCAATGCAATTGCTTCCAGGCACAAAGTTGACAAGCTTTTAGGGCAGGGCTGGTAGAGGGTGGCTGGTGTGTCTAAGGAGGCGGAGAAGCGCTCATGACATCTTCAGACATTCTGGAAGAACACGTGCTTTTTATAACTGGTATTCCCTAGTGCAAAAGCAGCTGCCAGTCTGTGTCCCAGTTCAGGCTGCAAAATTGGTCTCCCATCTTTCCCACCCATCCAGCTTTTTAAGAAACCTTTATATTTGTTTTTTTCTACATTCTTTTTCACATCTGATAATTGTGCTAGATTAAGGATGAATGCTTTGATCTTCATATAGAGCAAACTTTGTTATAAATCTATTGACAAGGGTGGAACCAGAAAATAAAAAATTTCAAATAACTTGGAATAGTGAGACAGCAAAAGTGAAGAAGTAATACAGGCGGTCCTTTAAAAATAGAAAAAATTAAAAAGCTTCCTAGTTAATAAAAGGAAACAATGTCTGAAGCATATACCCACAAAGATCAAACAGAATTCTTATGTCAATATTATTGAAAAAGGAGATATCTTCTTTTTTTTTCTTTCTTTTTTTTTTTTTTTTTTCTCCTTAAATTAGGGTTTTTGAACCCCAGTCTAGAAGGTTTTGGAATTACTTTGGATTTTCACCAGTCTATCGAGATCAGAATCTTTTCTTGTTTAAATAAATGATTTAAAACCATACTCCCCAATGGCTCAGCCTGCACTAGATACTGCTGTTGAAAGGCTGGTCCCTTTGTTTGTTTGCCAGAAATATGACTATGTGCATGTGCTTTGTTTTTGAAATCTTACTATTAGTGGACATGAGTCTGCTTGTCCTGTCAGGTCCTCAGCCAATACTGAACTTGAACTTGCTCTTCTGTTTCAGATCTGATGAAGCCTCTCCATTTTGTCCAGATATAGCTCATGGCCCAGAAAGGGTATTTTCTTTACTCACTGAAGTTATCCCACCCTAGCCCTGTGAAGAGTTTTTTTTAGCATTTCTCAAATAGACATGGAAGGAGATGTCTGGGGTTTTTCTCTTCTTCACATAAACATAAATTTTTTGTTCTTTGGATCTCTTCTTTTACCTTTTGGTTCATGGGTTCAGAGATGTCTGCTCAAGGTGCTTCCCCATCCCAGATGGGAAACTGTGCTGCAGCATCTGCAGCTTGTGATACTTGCATTCACAGACACAACAGTCAGGTATGGCACTCCCACAAAGTTTTTCCAGATAACTTGAATTGAATGTGTTTGTACTAGTGCCTAGGGATACCTAGTCAAACTGGCTAAACCTTTTAATTGTATCTAATGGATCTACCTTCATGTAGTTTGAAATGCTGGCCTTTTCCAGAAGAACTGTATTAATTCCCTGATGACAATTTCTCACTTTTCCACACTAAGAATATAATGCTCATAAGGAATTTTATAATACTTGGTTCAATGAAAAATGATGCTCGTGTTGCACTAACATGGAACTGTAGAACAATAGTTTCAATACATTCATGTGCAAGAATTATTAAAAAATAGCATCAGTATCTTCCTGACTGATTTTTGAGTAGTTGTTCTCTGAAACTGCAATTATACCTAATTACTGTCTCTTCTGCAGTGATGCAAAATCCATGAGAATTTTCTCCTACAAACAAATGAACTTATATATGTGAAGGGTGCTGAGCCAAAGACTTGGGGACATGTGAGTTTTCTGAGTTAATGATGGCAGCACAGATGATCACAGTAATCCTGTTTTGTTCAAGATTTTCTACCTAGCATGGTAGTCCTATTTAAGTACCATATTTTTCCCATTAAATTATATCTTCTGTAGCAAAAGCAATAAGAAATGGTTGAAAGATTTAGTTTTCCATATACTGTTGTCTAGACAACAATCGTATCTTCATAAATAAACAAATTTTTTTTGTTTGTTTATTTTGCTGAAGCAAATTTCTGGTTTTTTCCTTGTAAGGTAGATATGCCATTTTCCTCACTAACTCAAATGTCCGAGATAGGCTTATTGTCTGCTACAGCTCAGATTGATCTTTTCTGAATGGAGCAGGTAGAATACTGCTGATTGTCCAGGCTCAGGGAAGCTCTTCACAGTCCTCCCCTGCTCCAGCATGGGATCCCTCCTGCAGGAGATGGTCCTCCATGAACTTTTCAAATGTGAGTCCTTCCCACAGGCTTTAGCTCTTCACAAATTGCTCCAGTGTGAGTCCCTCCCACAGGGTGTAGTACTTCAGAAAAAAATTGCTCCAGCATGGGCTTCACACGGGATCACAGCATCATTCAGATGCATCCACCTGCTCTGGCATGGGGTCCTCCACAGGCTGCAGGTGGATATCTGCTCCACAATTAACCTCCTTGGGTTGCAGGGGAACAACTTGCCTCACCATGGTCTTCACTACAGGCTGCAGGGGAATCTCTACTCTGACGCCTGGAACACCTTCTCTCCTCTTTCTTTGCTGACCTTGTTTTCTGCGGAGTTGTTTCGCTCACATGTTCTTACCCTTCTCTCCCAACTGCTGTTGTAGCAACTACAGTAGGTCCTTGTTGACCAGCCCTTCTCAAGGATATTTGACTAGACACAAGAACTGGCGTAGATTTGTGTATAGTGGAAGGATTAGATTATTATAATGGCCTAGCTGATTTGAATTGTCTATACAATTTACAAAATACAAAGTGTATATGAAAAACATTTTTTTTTAAAAATGGAAAGGGATATGACTGAAAGACATGTCAGTGAAAAGGAAGAGACTACAATACTGAGTTATTTTTAAAATTCACTTTAGATCCAAGAAATAGGAATTTCTACACTAGATCACACCTTTAAATTTTAGTCCATTTGATTTAGTATTTAGTTTTAACAACAGAGTCGTCAGTAGCAGGTATGTTGGAGAGCAGATCATCTATGGAGTAATATGCAAGGAATTTTGTAGTTCATATCAACAAGTCACTTGTACTGTGGTGGGTGAGTTTTTACTTTTTGTTTTTATTTTAATGTAACTGTCAGTCCGCTGTTCATTTGATACGGCTGTTCAGAAAAGGCTGAGTATGTTCCTGTGCCTCGTCTGGGTGCTCTTCTAGTTTTATTTATTAGCCAAAGCACGTTATCTTAAACTGATTGTTTTGTGCTGCTGTCTGGTAAAGTAACTTTGGATAGTTTATTATATTAATATGTATTTGATTGGTTGCTGGTTTTATCTTAACTTCAGCATTGCCAAACTAATTTTGTTTGGAATTATTTTAAGAACATATAATCTCAGAAAAGAAAAGATGTTGTTAATATTTAATTTATGTTTCCTTTTTGGCTTGATGGTGCCTGTTGGCAGTGAATTCCACTGTGTTATACACTGTGAGGAGATGATGTATCTCTTAACAATTTGAATCTTGCTCTTTGGTTTTTTTGGAAGTCCACTGTAAGATGTGAAAGGACCTGAAATATTTGTGTCCCTTTATGTTTATTGCTTTGACTCTCTCACCTAAAATGACTTTTCCTTTTAATAACTCTTGTCATTCATCTCTATATTTATTTGAATGTATTTATATTTCTGTTGTTTGACACAAAAATGGGCTTTATCCTCCCCAATAGCTACCTAAAGTGTAGTGTCTAGTCCAAGATAGTTATCTAGGATCTCTTAATAGGAAGACTGACATCCAGGGAGAAACTCAGTGCATTGTAAGATGAGTGTTTGAAATAGCTCAGACAATTCCCACCCTCAAGGTCTGTCTGTCTTTTATTTACAGAGGGAAGTGTAGTCTCTATTATGAGACTGCACACTGACATTTTGGACAGCTAAAGTTAGGTGAGATCGATCCTACACACATGACCAAACCTGACTCACTATCATGGATTTGTATATCACCCAATCTTTTCAGTATCACATTCCATAACATTCTTTAAAAAAAAAATATAATTCACTTGTTTGTTTTTCTTTTTTTACAACCATTGTATAGAGGCATAGAATGATGTAGATTAGATGGGATGTCTGGAGATCATCTAGCACAACGTTCTACTCAAAGCAGAGCCAACTTAGGTCAGGTTGCTCAGAGCCTGGTGCAGTTGAATTTTGAGTACCTCCAAGGATGAGTACTCCTCAGCCTCTCTAGACAGCCCATTCCAGTGTTTGACAACTCTCATTATGAAGATTTTTTTCCTTATAACTATTTTATATTTCCCTTGCTATTACTTATGTCCCTTGTGTCTCATTTTTCCGCTGTGTATCACTGTGCAGAGTCTGGCTTGACTTCTCTATATCCTTTCATTAGGCAGTTGTAAACAGCAATGAGGTCTCCTTTTAGCCTTCCTAAGACTGAAAAATCCCAGTTCCTTCAGTCTTTTCTTGTACACCCATCCTTACTCTAGCCCCTTCATCACCTTCGTAGCCCTATGCTGGACTTCCTCCAGTTTGTTGGTGTTGCTTGTACAGAGGAGTCCAGAGCAGGATGCAGTGCTTGAGATGAGCTTCCCCTCTGGAACCAAAGGGAATAAACATTTTCCTCGACCTGCTGGCTTTATTTTTGTTAACATAGCCCCATATCATCTTAGCTTTCCTGACTGCAAGAGGTTTGCTCTAAGGAAAGCATTCCTAGAGCCGTACGATATGAAGCCTGGGTCCTTTTCAGGGTAGGTGCAGTTATTGCAGAGCTCATTTGATGTAATTCCAGTTGTGTCTTCCGGTGTGGATCGCTTGATGTGAATCAACATGAAGTGCTAAATGCGATAGCTCAGTCACTGGGAGTGGGGTAATTCAGCCATCAAAACATTAGATGGTGGTTTCTTAGCTAAACATCTGTGGTTGCTTTATGGGCAATGGAGAGAGACAAATCTGCAGAGAGCAATTCTTCACACCTATTTGAGAGCCTTATTTTATGAGGGAATATTGGATGGGTCTGGCTCTTTTCCTTGGTTACAGAATATGCCTGGAGAGTTGGCTTAAACTAAACTCATCATTTGATAGATTTTCTTAGATCCAGCAAATCATACCTTTACTGCACTGTTTTTGCAGTCTTCTCTTGTACAGGCAAGGCAAAATGTGTTTGCAAGTAATCTGATGCCCCTATATGCAGTTTTCATGCTGTTACCATTCTACATGTTTCCTGCAAGTTTGATCTCCAGAGTAATCAGGTGTGGTGAGATAGATGAGCCTGCTTAAAATTTTATTTTACCAAGCAAAAAAAGATAAAACTCAGTAACTGTTCATCTAATTGCTCTAATAGCCTCATTCATCGCATGACCTTGGTGATCTGATGTTTTCCACTCTATTTCACTCTTGTAATTCTTGTAGTAGAGGAACAGAGAACCAATGCCAAGTCTGAGCAAGAAGAATCCCCCTAGAGAGCAGCCAGCACTGGAAAGATGATGGCTTTTGCTTCCAGCATAGTGAAAAATCAGTAGCCATTTGGTTGACTAGTGCAGATGGCTGCCATCAAGACTGATAGCTGCTCAGAGCTGCCTGATATCAGAGAAGTAAATTGTAGTTGTGATAGTGTGTCTTTGGCTTTACATTCAAATATTGAATTTTAATTATCTTTTTTAAAAGGTTGTTCTACTTTCATCTTGCATCTTCACCAATGGTATTTATAATGCTTTAATATTTGAAGGAAGATTTGAATATTTGTTACCAGAAGGAAATACTCATTTTAAAATGAAGTGAACAGCTTTCAAATTCAAAACACCAGCTAAGTCCTTTGTGGGAGACAAAGGCAAGGTATTCTATATGAAGTGGGCCTGTGCTGCCCCTGTGTGCGCTGTATCCTTTGGGAGCTTCACGCCACTAGGAGAAAATGGAAACACATCTCACTAACCAAACTGAACTTAGAAATGTTGTAGCCTGAATACAGAAATTCCCCTTTCAGAGAGAACCAAGAAAAGCTGATGGTTAAGAATCTCCTCAACTTTCTGCTTGTTGTCAGTCATTTTTAATCCAAAGCATGAATTTCTCTGAGTGGGGCAGAAACAGAATAATTTGCATTCTTTTCTCACCCAGAGGACCAGATGGTACTACTGTGAAATTCATCATCAGCTTCAAAGGCTCACTGCTGTGCATCAACACTTTGTTCCCTCAGTCCCTTCTCATGCTCAGGCTGGTGAGAAACAGTGAGGCAATTAGGCTGTGTTGTCTTTAACTTATAGATGATATCCAGGTTTGAACTCTCCTGGGGCTCACCTGGGCATCATTCAAAATCCACAGCTGTTGTCAGATGTTGTTTTCATTTGGTCAGTGACACATCTTATTCAGAGGGCATTGTTCTTGAACTCTTTGGTCCATAGAATTTGTGTTTGTTCTTGATCTGAGAGATGAGTATAGTTTAGCTGAAACAAAAGGCCTCTCAGAGTGTAAGTGTGCAAGAATACATAAAAATGCTTGCTTTACTATGATTTAATCCTGCCTTGAAATAGTTTGAATAATTTATTCAAAGATGGAATAGATAAACATGTCTATGGTAGTGTCTACAAGCCAAACAATGCTGAAAAATATGTTCCTCCTCGCTAAAATCTTAGGGATGTAGAACATAATTTACACTGTGAAGCACAAAATAATGAGACTAATTAGGTGTGTCAACCGCTTGTTACTTTAATATCTTTATACCTCCAATGCATCATTTCAAATGTTGATTTAAAGTGCTTTATTTTAGAAAGGTCCTTAATCAGTATTGCTGTCATGAGCTATTGAAGAGGAAAACGAAAAAAGTTTGAGCTCAATGGAAGACACGTGGCGAGAAGCACACACTCTTTATTTGGAATGGCAAACTCTTGGCTACCTTAGGTTAAAATGAAAATTAATAAAGGGCAATTTGGGTCAGAAACTTGACTTGAAGACAACACGGAAGTCAGAGGACAAACTCAAGCTGTCAGTAAGAACTGAAACCTTTTTCTCACTGCTATTTTAATGCTAGCTAGTAAAAATAAATAAAATTATTTAAAATGCATCATCCTTCAGTGTGGATGTATGTAAGAATAGCGAGACTCCAACTAAAAACAAGAGATCCATGGCCTGAGTGATATCAAAATCAAATTGAATGTCAGGGAGAATAATAATTTTTCTACAGTGTAAGTGCACAGTACATCTACAGAGGAATTCATTAAGTTCAGATGCCCCATCTCAAGAGGATGTGATGGTAAAAACAAAGATTCATAGGAAGGCAGCAAAGATGATCAAGTGTGTTGAAGGAACAAATGGCCTAGGACTCTTCAGCTTGGCAAAAAATATAAATGAGGCTAAATAGGACACGTGTCTATAAACAATGAATAGTATAAGTAGGAAATGGCTGTTCACTGTCTCTCTACATTAGAAGTAGACAACATAAGTTAAATGACTAAGTGGTAGTTTTGATTAAAGAGAGGATTTTTACATCCCTTGCTAGCAGAGCTGTGGAACGCACAGTTGTATGGTCAGTGGTGGATGCCAAAAGGTTTACGTAGCTTCTGACTTGAGTAGCCAAATTTATGGGGAAACAAAAAGAAAGAAATCCCTCAAGGGCTGTTGAATACATAGATCCCTCTTTTGGAAAGGAGATTGCTGAGCTGCAGACTGCTGTAGGCTGGAAGGGGAGGGTCGGGAATCATCACTACATGCTTGACCTGCCCTTGGACCCTTCTCTTGTCCTCTGTTACTGACTGTTGACAGAGTTTGGCCACCAGATCTTTTGTTTGACTCCTGACAGCTGTTCTTACACCACCACACAGAGACTAACTATTAGACCTATCACTGTGGCCTCTATAAACCTCTTCACATAGACAGCCTTAGGCGTGAACCTACAGTACTTGTGCACAGCAGATCATTACACTCATCAAGATACCCATGAAATTATATTGAAACAGATTTATGAGCAACTCTAAGACTATCCATTGTTTGTCCAGGGCTTGAGAATCTAAAATTCTTTGTTAATACTTGTTGTAATAGGCTTCTAGACATGAAAACCCCCTCCTATTTATAGGTCAGTTATTATTTGTGACACTTAATTCAACATGGTGTTCAAGTGGTTACTAAATCATTGTGACAAAGTATTTTCTTTGGTAATCCTTCGTTAATTGTAAATCGAACAATAACATTTGCCAGTCAAGAAATAGTGTACCTATTCTTCCCCTACATCCTGCATCTCCAGTAATTCTTTTAGTGATACTTACCAGCACTAAAAAAGTTTGGCAGTAGCAGCATCTGCTTTTTTAAAGGAATGAACTGCCAAAGGTGTGAAAGACAAACTGTCTCTTGAGTTTTTTCTTACATGATTCCTGCCATCTATAAAGCAAAGATGCAAGAGAAAAAGCTCCCAATGTTCCAGTAATCCCAGACTGCATACATTTTTCTAATTCATTTGCCAGCAACTTAAAGTCCCAGTATTTGCCTTGCTGACAACAGCAGACTTCAAATTGTGGATGAAGGAAAGCTAGGAGGACTGAAAATCCAATCAACTTTAGAATTACATCTTGGGAAACTGAGCTGAAATCAATCAATGGGATTCAGCAAAGGCCAATGTGAAATGGTTTGAAGAAGAAGAAATCATGAAATAGATGAGAATAGGTGAAGAGAGGGATATTGGTTCAGTAGTAGTTTTAAAGCAGAGATTGAGAGTGGGGGGATTATGTCTGAAGATAAATTGAACAGGAGTCAATGAAGAGTGAGACACTGCTGTAATAAATTGTTCTTACTGGAGGAGTAATTGAAATGGGTCTGTTAGCTTCAATGGGAATTAGATCAGGCTCTGCGAACTGCTGCAGGAAAATTTAAGTTAGTATTTGGCATTCAGTTTTCATGGGGATAAAAGTGCTTTCAAAGAAAGATTCTAGAGCTTCCACCATTGTGGATGATAATGCTCTATTTGAATTGGTTTCAGACTAATTGAATTAACACTGCTGATCTGTAGGAATATACGTCGGTGAGTTCCCCTGAAAAATGCTTCAGTCTTACAGTTGTTCTGTTAAACTTGTGAACTTCCCTATTTTTCCTCAAATATCAAAGTCAAACCCAACAATGCATATTAATATATAAAGAAGATGTTTCACCTACAAATGGTGACGCTAAAATGCTAAAATTGTCATATCACATGAATATTCAGTTGTTCCTGATCCTGGACATTCAACCCTGGAGAAAAAGTTGGCAATATGAGTACCTCCGTTTAGGTGAGCGGTCTTTTAGCATTAACCATATGTCTGCTGGCAAGGTCATGCCCAATAGTTCTGACCTACGTCTGTAAGTTTTAAAGTGTTGCTCAGTGTCTTCTATGAATAGCTACTCTAGGGGCAGATGGTATAGAAAGGAAAGCACTTGAACAGAGCTGATGGGCACAACAGCAGATGTGTTAAGTTAGATGGATAGCTAAAGCAGGAGGGATATCTTAAAGAATAATTTGTAGACATGACATCAGTTGAATTTCTTTTTTTTTCTCAGATTTTAATAAGATTGTAAATCAGGGCCAGGGAAAGGCAGGCAGCACAATAATATTTTACCAGACTACCATTTTGAAATGGGTTCCAGCTGACAAGGGAGTTTTGATTTTATCAGTTTGGATGCCTAGTTCAACTACTGGAACATCTGTTATTTCAACAATATCACATCTACCTGGCTATGCATTCCTAATAGGCCTTGTTAACTTGGTGTACACAATCTGACATGAAAACAGATGCATTTCTGTTAAAAATAAAAGAAAAAGTCATGCTAGCAGACATTAAAACTGCTGTGGTAGCTGAGGAGCTGAGACTGCTTCCCTTAAAATCAATGGCACAATTCCTGTCCCTTTCAGGGAAAGCAGAAACAGGTTTTATGAAATGAACTTGGAATATCAATTGTTTCTTTTTGCTTAGATGAAACTGTGTCTACAAATGTCCTCTGTTTAAGAAACAATGCTTTGTATCATCAAAAGGACATATACAAAGTGCAACAAGAGAATTTCAGTGGTGTCGTTGCCTACTGGAATATAACCAAAAAAATTAAAGGCCACCTCATATTTTGTGAAGAAATAAGCTACACAAAGCTACTCTGCTGATTCTTCACTACTTCTTTTCATCTTTAGAGAAGAAGTCTATATGTTTACACAGTCTTACTCTAAAGAAGTGATGAATGTAGGTTATATGCCAGGTAAATCAGGTAAAATAAATGGCAGTGAAGCAAAACCCAGCCATTGATCCTGAGAGGTGTCCATGTCTTTTTGGAAGTGTGGAGCTCCCACAGCTTAGATCCACCAAATGTGAGGATGGTGATAGAAAGCATATATAGAATGTCTTTAGATTGCATTTTACGTTATTACATTGAGATGCTCTCTCAATAAAAATTGCAGCGGGCTGCATATCTTTATGTTTGCAATGGGACAGAGCAGAAAATCACGCTAAATTTTTCATCTGGGTAAAAGACAGTGAACACTGCAAGAATACTGGAAGGTTGGGGTTTTTTGTGAATGGTGTATTTGGAACTCAAGAATAAATACAGAGTTGTTTTTCATTAATTTATTTGGATTTCCTATTCCTTTCTGAATGTCCTCTTTCAACTGTCCCGTGTCCCCCCTCTCCCCCCCCCCCTCCGCCCCCCCAAAGGAATTAGACACTAGCAATTGGCAATTTGATGTTGAAACAAGGACTCAAGAAATTAGACACTTTGTAAACCCATGGGGCTTTCAATACTGTATCCAAGGTCCTGAGGCAGCAGGTAACCCAGCATCATTTGACATTCCAGATGATTCTGGGAGGTGGAAGCAGAGAAATGTATGAATGTGAAAAGTACACTGATTTTTTTTTTTTTTTTAATTTTTTTTTTTACCCTCAAAACATTTCCTTAGCTCAGAATTATGGTTCAGGTCAGTTTGTAAGTTATATGAGCCAGTTTGCTGATCCCTAGATATGAGACTCAAGGGAGATAAAGCCAGACTCCAAAACAATCATTTAAGAATCCAGCCAGAAGAAGGATGAATATGATACTTTTGGGGATGGTGGCCTGTGAAGGGAAGAAAAAGGTTTTTAAATGGGAAATTACTCATAATATCATAAAATTGAGCCATGCAAGAAGAAAAAAATTACATCTCTTTGCATTATGGGAAAATATTTTAGTCTGCAAAATTTTGCAAAATAAAAAGATATCTATCGTTCCAGTTCATACATTCCCCTGAACTCAAGGCAGGTCCACCAGAGTGTGGGGTTTCTCAATGTGCCTGCTTCCTGCTCATCACAAAGATCCTCACTGAACTCATCAGTAACAGCATCACCAAAAGTCTCTGTTAAAGGTTTGCTTCAGTAGATTCAAGAACACTTATGTCTTTGGTGAAAAAAGAAATGTATTTTGGTAGTAAAACAGGCAGGGTCACTGAAGCTATTTGCAAGGCTGCACCAAATAAACCTGCAGATTTCCGCCGTGACCTTAAAGCCTGAAGTTCGGGAGCTTAGGGGTTACAAATATACATACTATTTTTTTAATGTTTATTTTGGTCAAACAATAGCTGGATGTGGATTAAAGTGACCATTCATGTGTTTAGTTGGTCATCTGCACGTTTAGTTAGTGAAATTAAGAATTGTTTTCAGCACTGTGCCTGCATTGTGCATGCATATTTTTGCACTGAAAACATCTGAAAATTGGGCCTACGACCTCTTTGCCAATGTTTCCATCAGGAAGTGTGGGGAAATTGTTCCTTCAATAAGCACCCAGGGATATTGTGAGGCTAAATGAGTTCTTTTGGAAAGCACACTAAAATCCTTGGAAGGAGAGCATAATGTAAGTGCAAAGTATTTTTTTATGTAGGCTGAGTCACATTCCCCTGTCCTTTGTGTACAGCTGAAATAGCTGTTTAGTATTAGTCTTAATTAGGAAAAGCCTGCAAAGTGTTCTCTGTGCTGTATGGTATTATCATCACTGATGTAACATCACTGATGCTCGAGGTCCTGTGTGCTGAGTACTTTCTTATGGAAAAAAACTCAAAAATGGGAAAGAACAGCAATGCTGGTGAACCCCATAATGTGTACATCTGCTGCAAATGGCTTGAGCTGCCAGTTATGTAGATTTTTACACAGGGAAGAGGAATGTAAATTTTTTGTTTTGTTTTGTTTAAATTCATGACATATTATATAAAGGTACCAACTATGAAAACATCTGATGTAGGACAGAGGTCGGAAATGAGCAGCTGGATCACTGCTCCCTATCATTCCGGTAGCACGCTATGGCTGGAACAGCCACAGCATCACATGAGCTCCAGCTCCGTGGGCTTTATCCATCGGCTGGCATACTGAAAATGAGCTGTGCTTTAGTGGGCTCCAGTGTGTCAGGTTGATTGTCTCTTCTAACTGAAGCTGAAAGTGAGAATGGGATTTTGAGCTATAAAGGGGAAAGATGTGTTGGAAAGTCAAATTCTGCCAAACTCTGGCTGAGATTTCTAGAAATAGATGCGTATATTCTGGTGACTAGAATCATCTCTATAAGACTAATTTTTAAAAATGCTCAACCTGTTGCCATGTCTACAAAAGTTAATATTTACTTAGCTTACATGTTGTTACCATGAGCAAAACAGGGTCAGAAAGACCATACAGGCTTCTTATCTATCCAAAAGAGCCATAAACGCATTTCACATGGTGCACTGGAAAGGAAAAAGAAAAGAAAAGAAAAGAAAAGAAAAGAAAAGAAAAGAAAAGAAAAGAAAAGAAAAGAAAAGAAAA
>WTSP01004353.1:5464-30508 GCA_025331215.1 Actenoides lindsayi | reverse complement strand
CTTGGAGAAGAGGAGACTGAGGGGTGACCTCATTAATATTTATAAATACGTAAAGGGTGAGTGTCAGGAGGATGGAGCTAGGCTATTCTCTGCGATGTCCAATGGTAGGACAAGGGGTGACGGGTGTAAGCTGGAACACAGGAGGTTCCATGTAAACAGAAGGAGAAACTTTTTCACAGTGAGGGTGACAGAGCACTGGAAGAGGCTTCCCAAGGAGGTTGTGGGGTCTCCTTCTCTAGAGACATTCAAACCCCACCTGGATGCATTCCTATGTGACCTGCTGTAGGTGATCCTGCTCTGTCAGGGGAGTTGGACTAGATGATCTTTCGAGGTCCCTTCCAACCCTTAAGGTTCTGTGATTCTGTAACTTCAGACCTGACTTTAGAAGCTTTTGCTGGTTAGCTATGTTAGACAGGGACTGCAACTCTTGAATCAAAGTGTAGCTGTGTTAGAGAATAACCACAGGAGGTAGCTGGGTGAACTGGCTCTAGTGTCAAATTCTGGTCTGTGTTGGTTTTGTTTGGGTGTTTTAATTTAAAGGGAAATCAAATATATGGTTAAATCCAATACAGGGTCTTGTCTGTTGGGATAGAGGGCTGAAATTCTTTCTTCTCACTTTCTGTTGTAGATTTGTGCTTGTGGAGCATCCACACAAGCTCTGCAAGGGAATCTGTACGCTGCACTTAAGTAAGCCTGATAGTAGATACAGGCTGTCCCTGTTATGCTAGTGGCTTCTAGACTAAAACTTAGGTTTGTGATTAAATGTAGGGGTTTTGCCTAAAGCAGCAGGCGGGAGGTTTTCTGCTGAAGTGGGAAAGAAATAACCCAGTGGGATGCACTAAATCACCTGCTAACTCGCTCACTAAATCCTCTCTCTGCAGGAGTAAAATATGGCAAAGTGCAAATTTGCAGAACCTGACTACTAAGGTGCAGAAAACATCTTTTCCATCTACTGCTCCTCCAATGCTTGTGAGTTGCTTCCTGTTATTCTGGGGAAAATCTATTTGAATGAGTCGATCATATTTCAGAAGCTTCAAGAATTATCATCATTACCTGCTATGAAACAAAGTTTGGGTTTTTTTCCCTCCAAAAACCTTAGATTTTATTCCGTTTCTTCTTTGGCTTCTTCCCACTGTGTCTTGTTTCCTTAGAAAATGTGATCTGAGCAGTGTCACACGGTGTTGTCTCTTCTCTGATGGCCAGGTAACACTTTGTGTAAATCACTTCAGCTTCCACATCTGGCTGAAGGAAAGAATGATGCCTGTCACCTGCAGCCTTTCTCAGGGAGACTGTGAGTCTCTACATGCAAGCGGGAATTAAAAGTTGACTATGTCTTGGGTGGTGTCCCGTCTAAAACTGAAGGTTTTTTTGGCTCTCCTTGCAAACCGAATGTGTAGTTTCACAGGTGCATGAGCTAGCATAACAGCTTACTGCCACAAAACGAGGACAAATGAATTCTCCATCCTGCCCAATGCATTGTCCTGCCTCCTTCCTTGTGCCAGCTGTTATGCTTGCTAGTTCCCTTGGCCAGCCAGTTTAACTCTATAACCTGGCTCATGAAGCGCTCAAAAGTGTTCAGGTCAGTGCAAGGTAAGCCACAGGAACACAGTTGTACAACGAAGGAGCAGATGGAGAGCTTGGAGGCAGCAGTAAGGCCTCTCTTTTGGTGGCAGCGAAGGCAACATGTTTTGCTGTCTTCAGCTGTGTCTGACCATGTTTTTAGCTTTTTCTTTAGTAAGCCCATAACTCTGTAGGACTTTGAAACTGATTTTCGTGTACTACTGACAATCAAAAAGGTTGTGCCAGAACTGTGACTTTGCTGTATGTGATTCTGATTGAACATGTAATTTCTCAACTTACTGTTTTTTACTGGAGCTTTTTAATCCAGCGTTTTACCACCAGCCTGTGACTTGTGGGAGCTTCCTTTCATGGGGAATAGTTCATGATGTTTGCAAGTCCCTGGGTAATTTGGGCAACTTGTACCCAGACCACTTTGGTACAGGATACAACCTGGAGGCTGGATTCTGGTTTACTCCTGAACATGGAGTAAGTCTGTGGCATTTTACACCAGTCTGATTGCTCACAGACAGACCTAGGAATGTGGTTGTAGTCCTTGTTTTCAGAGAGAGCAGAAATGCAGTTAGTGCTGGATCCCTCTCTTAAAGGAGAGGCTTCATGTCTTTCCCCTAGACCTAGCCACCTACTTTCCCTCTGGTTTGATCTGCCACTAATCCTTGGTTTAACTTTGCAGAATTATCCAAGTAAAACACCCTAACCACTGGATCAGTATATATACTGTTCATAATTGATTATGGGTATTATCTTCCTAGCTCCATATTGCCAAGCCCATTGGCTTAGTGGAGGAGAGCTGGGCATGCCCGATGCTCTGGCATTCCCACATGCTTTTATATACAGTTAACAAGTGCAGCAGGGTTAAATTGAAAGTTACAGGAATGGTCCAGGTGTTGGAGTGTTACTACTTTGATGGTTCTTACTGGTGGTACTGGATTGATAAGCATGTTCGATGTGTGCTGTAGACAGGACTATACTGTCTCAAGGTGTGAGCTTTTGACCAGAGAAGAATTCTTCCTGATTTCGTGAGGAGTTTGGATTGGTCAGTGGTTTCTTTTTAATCTCCCCAGTAGAGTATCTTGAAATTTGATTTCCAACTTGGCCACTCAAAGTTCTGTGCTCCTGCCCTGTGCAGGTAGGCAGTGGCAAAGGCAGGGTGTCTCATGGAGAGGGTGCAGAGATGTTTTCTTGTATGCTGTTACATGCCCTACTGGAATGTACTTGTTCCCTCTTTTTCCTTGAAACTATCTTGCTGCTACTACGGTTCTTTGTTTTACTAATCATGAGGTGCTCACCAGGCAGGCTTTTAAACTTCAGACCTCTCTGTGCTTATTTACAAAAAAGATTTCAGTTCAGCTTTTAAGTTTTTCCACACACACAAAAAAAGGCTATCTTAACATATTGAGATGTGAACTCTTTGTGGAGCACCTAGAAAAGTGTGGAAACTGTCTGAAAGGCCTAGAAGTGTTTGTAAAATACTGCAGAGGTAATGTAGAGAGGCAACATGAAGGAAAGGACTGGAAGAAGAAATATGAGGATTTAAGTATAGAGAAAAGTCAGTGGTTGAACGTGCTGTTAGGTTTATGTCATAAGTATGTAGAAAATATAATTGATGAGCTATGAAAGTCTCTATTCCTTGTAAATATCGACAGCACATTTTCTGGAAGAAATTGAGCGTGAAGGTAGTTAAGGACTTGGGTTTTCTTAATGTTCAAAATAAACATGCAAAAAGTGAACAAGACAGAAATGGTGCATGGAATCTACTAGAAGATAGTTGTCAATGTATTAAAAAAAAAAAAAGGTATAAAACCAAGGAAGAGGACAAGTAGAAAGGTCCACCTTTTACTGAGAAGCTTTTTAAAATACCATTTTACTCAGATCACATCTTATTAACCTGTGTGACTAGACTTGAACTCAGAGTTGGTTTTTTTTCCTGTTACTGTTCTTGTCAATACCACAGTGTCCCTTTTTGTTTGGCATCTCATAGGCATGAGATCTTCTTTTGCTCTGCTGTGTGATCAAAAACTGTCCTGAATGTCACTTTTTATAAGGGGAAGAGCTGCAGGTGACATGTAGGAGATTATTCACTGCATAGTGATAAAACTTAAGTTTCAAATCTCAAAATTATTTATGTCTGATACGAGTCTAATTTTTGCATATTTTTCTTTATTGACAGTGAAGAATGCGAGACCTAACAGCTCAGGTAACGAGCAGTCTGCTGCAGTTTCCAGAGGTCACTATTCAGGCACTTGGGGAAGATGAGATAACCCTAGATTCTGTGCTGAGTGGGAAGTTTTCTGGAGGTAAGCATTTTCCTTTAAATTTGGCCTTGGTATAAAGTTCTGTTGGCTGGAGGTTACCTGAAGCAGAGGGTCATAGTATCAGCTGTGTGAGGTTGGCGCTGTTAAGATGCATCAGGTTTTGAGAGAACAAAAAGGATGTTTTAACAATTAGAAATTATAATATTAAAACGTTAATATATTTAAACTTTGAAATTACAACACCCTGCACCAATCCTGTGGTGTTGAAATGTTTTACTTAAACACGCTGAGTGAGCTCTCAGCTTTAATTAAATAAAAGGCAGTTTTCGAACAAGTAATAGTGTTGTTTTGGGACTGGCTTATTTGTACCAGCTCAAGCTCTGTGACCATCATAACATCATGTGCAGAAATAGTTCTTCTACAGTGTTACTGGGGCAAACTACCCTGCTTTTTCTTTTCCAGTCTGAATGAAAACAGAAGGAAGAAGGTAACACTGTTAAGTGCTGCAACCATATTTCCAAAGTATTTAATAGGATGCAGATGAGTACCCAGTGAGAGTTGCTGCAAGTGGCTAAGTGGATTAAGTAGTTGACTTTCTAGGTGATCTGAAAGCAGAGCTGGGTGCCTGTCTGGATGTCTAGGCTCCTGTTAAGACCAGGTGGAATCTATCTGTCTGACTGTAAATGCAGTAACTGAGTTAATATTTCCTTTGAATTTGAAGTAGTTCAGTGAAGCAAAATGTGTTCAATTCTTTCTGTCATCAGCATGTGTAGAAGTTTAAATTTACTTATGCAGTGCCCATTTTAAGATAATTTCTTGTTGAAGTCCAAAGTAGTCATGTGTCAAGTGAAATTAATAAACTAGAAATGAATTGGTTTTGATGTGTTCTGTTTGAAGTATCGCTCTGTATTTAGATGATTTCTAGCAATATTTCTAGCCTAATGTGGTTTAGAGACTATAGGTCAATATATGGCAATCTTTATCCCAAACAATCAAAATTCTTGAGTGCAGGAATAACAAGTACAAATGCAAAATGATAAGGTTGTTAATTTTGAGATGTGTTGCTTGATGTTTTCAATGGGTGATTTTAAATAATTGGCCAGAATTAGGTAGGTTGGTCTTCCTCTCTTAGGTCCTTTTCTTGAAGGAAAGGGGCCGTGACTACTATGCCCAATTGCAGTTGTTTTCAGTCTTCTGTTGGAAATCTGCTTTAGTCAGCTCTCCTCTCTTACAGGGAGAAACGGCCTGGCATGGTTGGCGTGTGGTCCTCAACTTGAGGTAGTGAACTCTGTGACAGGAGAGCGACTGTCTGCATACCGTTTCAGTGGAGTAAATGAACAGCCTCCCACTGTTCGTGTGGTAAAGGAGTTTTCCTGGCAGAAGAGAACTGGACTCCTGGTTGGGTTGGAAGAAGCAGAGGGAAGTGTTCTCTGCCTGTATGACCTCGGAATATCAAGAGTGGTTAAAGCAGTTGTTCTTCCGGGAAGGGTACGTACTTTCTAATCAAAGAAAAGAAGCTCTTATGTTGTTGGCTGCTTCATAATCCTATTTCAGGAAAAGCTTTGGAGTGTTTCTTCGTTGGGAGGTATTTTTTCTATATTGTATTAGCATCCCGTCTCTTCAGAGGATCCAGTCAAGAGAAGCCTGATCTAAAATCATAGCATTACCTTTTGAGTTTGCTGATAGTAAAACAAGTTTTCAGGTTTTATTGTAGAGTGTGTAGTTACCCAATTCTCCACCTCCACAAAACAACTTTGAAAACCACCTCTTTTTGGCCAGAGTGAAGTAGAAAAACAAACCCCTACTCTTTAAAGTGTGCAGAACATACACTTCCTAAATGGTTAATTTCTGTCAGAAATACTGTCTTTAAAACATCTCAGACTTCCAGAGTTGTTCGGTATATTACTTAGACTCATTCCCATGCATCTCGGACTAGCAAGCATGTGACTTTAGAGCAGAATGCTAAATTCTTGTGTTGACTTAGTACAGGAAAAAAAGAGCCTTTAGTGAGTTATTTGATAGACCCTTGAAAGATTGTCAATCCACAGTCCTTGAATCTCTGCGTGTTGAATATTGTGTTTATGTAGATGGTATATACTGGTGTAATGTTACTGATTTTTTTTCTGTCTTCCATAACCCCTAAACTCAAATGATGTAGTGTCCCCTAGTCTCATCTGAATGTAAACAAGAACCAGTCTAAGTTAATAGAACATCAAGATTCAGTATGTTTTTACCATCTCCGAATCTGCAGCAAATAAATATTTATTAATCAGCTTTCCATTATGTGATTTGGTTTGACTTGCTAGAATACAGGTGGAGTTTTCTGTGTCTGTAATGCTAGAGTGTGATTCCTAGTAGTAAGGATTTGTATTGTAGTAATTTCTAAAGATGGGAGTTAGATTGGTGCTCCACTGTGTCAGTTTTCTGATCATCTTGAAAAGTTGTAGAGTTTTAGATGGAAACACAAGCTGTGTGCTGACAAACATAATCAATAAGTAAATTATGTTTGTGAAAAATGACATAGATTTAAGAAATAAAGCTACCAAAGATAAGTAATCTGGGAATAGGAAAAGGAAAGGTTAAGAAGGATGATGTCACACATGGAATCTGTCATGCATGGAATCTGTGTATACAGAAGTTATTGGAAATCAAAACTATTTATTTGTTGTATTGGGGAGTTTCTGTACCACAAAAAAAGTGGTTCAGGAGAAAATAGGAAGAGTATTTGGCTGTTGTCTGATGAAGGTTATAAGTTTTGGAATAAAGCCAAAGCTTATCCGAATTTTTACTCTTATGTCCAGAGTGCTCTTGATGACCAAAGCATGTTTGGTCTGTTGCTTTCATTTTGCTTCCTATCTTTTTGCTCTGAGATTCTTTAGATCAGCATAGGCAGGACATGGGTATTGCTAATTGGGCTGCTAACTTCTAAGTTGTGTGTGAGTAAGGGTAAGCAAAAAAAAAAAAAGTAGATAAAGTTTACACTTGGCCACTGTCCACATTTTTTACATTTATTCTCTAACTCATACCTCCAAATTATGTATTATGTGGTATGTATTTTTAATTTGACGGAATGTTCCTCTGATTTTCACACTGATTAGATCTGCATTTTACTTCCAGAAATACTCTTAACATCACTTTCTGCTGTTCTTGTTACTGTTGTAAGGCTTTAATGAGCACCTTCATTTATGTACTATTTCCCGTGCAGTTACATCTTCTGTGGGCAACTAAACTGTATGGGTTGACACTAACTTAGAGTGACTCTGGTCCAAGATGTCAAGCCATTAGTGAATTAATACAAGGTATTTATAATAACTATATGACTGCCTTTTACCGTAAGAGTAGGTGTGTAGTCGGTCATCAGAGTAAAGAAATTGGAGTTTGTCTTTTTTTTTTTTTAATCTCAAGCTTAGAAATAATTTTGGCATAAGTTTTTTTTTTTTTTTTTTTTTGATGGGAGCATCTCTCATTGCCTGCTGGATATACGCGTGAAATGCAGCAGCCAACTGCAGCAGTTAATAGAGTATTATTTGAGTTGGATTCTAGTAAAAGCAAATCTGAATTAAAAACATTGATTGCATTAAATTAGTTTATAATGGTGATATGTTTCAGAACTATTTTGAACAGTATTTTCACAAATTTTCCTGATTTTTATGAGACAGAAGAGTAGCATTCAGACTCAGTGAGCTGAGAAAAGTTTTCTTTGTTCATTCTCAGAATGAGCTGGCAGTAGTCTAGGAGAATATGAAAAACCAGTGGAGGAATATGCAGTTTCAGGAGCTTCTGTAGGGAAGATCCAAGTTTTCAAACTGGGGAATGTTTTTGAAAGACTGTATGCAAAAAAGAAAAGATTCACTATGTTCAAAGGAAAAAAAGTCAGAAGCAACACTTGAACTGTGCAACAAGATATGTACAGTATTTCTGCTTTCATAAGTCATCAGGAATTGGAGCAGCAAGTATTTGAATAATCAAAATGCTTTTAACGGTTCTTTGAATAGCAGAGAGGCTTGGAAGTTAAATTTGGTTTATAGGAAGTGCAAAAGAAAATAATCGAAATTACTATAGATACTTCTGTGGTCTGAGTTGTGACTAAGATGAAAGGTAAATTGCGTAGTAGATTGCTAGGCAGCATAGTCATAGCAAGTGCTTGATAAGGGAGAGGAGAAAACTTTGAGGCTTAGAGGTTTGGTTATTTCCTCCCATCTCTGGGAGTTAAAAAGCATAAAAAAGAATTGACTCCCTTGTGATGCTCACTTCTTTGTTTTATTTTTATTTTCATGTAAAACTTTGTTGTTGAAGTAGAGCTTCCTGTTGTCGTTTTGTTGCAGTTTGTAAGAAAGCTGCAGGATAGCCTCTGTTCTTTTGTTGTGCAGCTTGAGTGAAGGAGTCTGCCTGTGCTTGTGTCCCTGCTAGGGCAGCCAGTACTGTCCTGGGATGTGTTGCAGGTGCTGGCAGGTCTGTCTTCATCTTGTCATAAAGTTGCATGCAGACTGCTTCGCATGTTAAAGAGTGGTTAGTTGGAGTTAGCTCTTCATTGAACCAGCTGCTCTTCTTTTTGCCGTTGTTTTAGGCTGGCTTTTAAGTGTTTCATGAGCATTTGTAAAAGTGCTGGTGTGCATTTAAAACTTTTCTTACTTTATCTGGTGGTTGATTTTGTTCTAGATGGGGAGTAGTGTAAATTCTACTAAGCTGGTAGAATACTGGCTTCAGCACTTTCTAAAAATGTTTCATTCCCATAGAAATGGAGTGGCTCCCATGCCACTAGACTTAAAGCCATGGTTTATCCTAATTCCTGTTTGGCAGAGAAGGCATAGGCTGTATCACAGTGCTGACGGACTGTGTGTAGTGCGAGAGCTAGATTCAGTTTTGTCTTTCTTACTGTAGCCCCTTGAATATGATAAAAGTTTATTGTCTGTAATGGATTTTGTTTCCTTGGAGTTAATTATTTATAAGGAGGAAATGGAAATTGGTAAGTTGTGATAACAGAATGCACCCTTAAAGCTGAAGTTAATTCAACTGTAGGAAATCCAGTAAGTGGAATGCAGTAACAAATTTTTTTTCTTGATACAATTGAAACAATGCTTTAAGTCTTATGATCCTGTATTTACTTCCTTGTTCCTGGTGCCTTCACTTTTAAATTATTTCTGTTTAGCTTGTCAAACAGCTTAAGTATTAACTTGTAGTTTTCCTGTAGGTAACTGCTATAGAACCCATAACTAATCATGGAGGAGCCAGTGTGAGCACTCGGCAGCTGCATCAGAGTCTGCGATGGCTCTTTGGAGTGGCAGCAGTGGCTACAGATGTTGGCCATCTACTTCTGGTTGACCTGTGTTTGGATGATTTATCCTGCAGTCAGAATGAAACGGAAGCTTCGGGTAAGGTTGCCATTTTTCAGTTGACTTTAAAACCCAGGAAATTTTTATCCTTGCATGGCACTTTGAGGATACTAGTGTGCAGGCATTTATGACTCCTGATTACAGATGGTGGTTTGGCTTTTGTATAGTCCTGAACTGATTACAACTGGGAGTGGCTTAGTACTCCTGGTGTTATAAATGTCCCCCTCCCACCAAGATCCCTGCATCTCTGTGATTCTTGTCAGTGAGGTGTGGGAATTTTACCATCTGAGTCAATGCAGCTGCCTCATAGAAAGTTGTGCCGGAAGTCCTGTTTCTTTGGAATGTTCTGCTCCTGTGAATTGACTTGGTGCAAATTTTAGGTTTATTTTCTAAAATAAATCCAACTTACTAGAAGTCTTGCATTTGGATGAATGAAATCTCTGATTTGTTCATCCAGAAAGTAAAGGCTGTTTTGGCTATTACAGCAGTGGCTTCAGGAGTTAATGTCACATCAGACAGCTTCATCATGAGGCCCAAATGCCTGATTTACAGAGTCCAAAATGAATTTGTTTCTGAAAGTTACACTTTCACCTGGTTTTGAGATACACGTGAGAATACTTGTCCAATGAGAAGGTTATTCTGTTCTTTGAATACATACAAAATGGGTATAGCATAAAAAAGTGCTGCATAAAAGGGTATTTTGCCTGGGATGGTAGAATTAGATTATATTTGTTGTCCCATTAGTATTTAAAAGGCAACCTAAATGGCATAACAAATTCATTGATTGTGTGGTTTTGTGTGTGTAGATCTAGAAGTTGTCACTAGAATTCCTGCTGAAGTTCCACAGAGAAGAGAGACTGTGACCAGAGAAGGCCGACATCTCTGTTTTCAATTACAAAATCCTTCAGGAACAGCAATATCAGCCCTGTGCTACATAAGCAGAAGCAATCAGCTCGTTGTGGGTTTTTCTGATGGCTACCTGTCCCTGTGGAATATGAAAACTTTGAAGAGGGAGTAAGTAGCCCTTTTTACACTTGGCCGTGCTTGAAGGTGCAGGGGTGTCAATTTTTTTCCTTAAGGAACTATGTTAATTTAAAGAGAACTTTTTCAGGGACTGAAATTTTGAATATAATCTTGGAATATTTAGAAGTCATCTTCTGAAATAACTATGAAGTCATCCATTGATTAAGTGGACCATATTCTCCCCACTGGACTAAAAATGCTTTCTTTATTGTTCCTGTGGACTGAGGAACTGTGGAAAGTATGCTGCTTTGGGTTTTGTCAAGCAGTTAGGATGTGACAAAGCTGACTTTTGAGACAGTTAAGTGTATTGATAGTATTCAATGAACCCAGGAAATGTGTATATTTTGCTGAAACAGATTTTAGAAATTCATTTTCAGAGCTGAAATTAGGGCATTGAAAGGCTTAGATATGCTAGTAGTGTGATTTTGGTGATAATATTCTTTAGAGTGTCCAGAATGAAACTAGTGAGACATAAACAATAAGTAGCTGGTCTATCCCTGCAAATACAGTCTTTTCTACGTTTCAGCCTTGACTGAAACAGGGGATTGACCCATTCCAAGTCAGTGATGCATGTGAATTAAAGTCTGCTTGGGACACTCGGAGATGAGGATGAGGGACATGTAAATTTATAAGCAATAGAAAAATTAAGGGATGATTTTAAACCTGCCGAAGAGCACTTTCACTTGAAATATTTCACTAAATTCAGGTGGAGACTCACTTAAGGAAATCTGCAGTGACTCACCAGAAGCTTCTGGATGCATAAAATGACAGGGAAGAAATAGAATAATTAGGTGGCAAAAATAGATTGTGAAGGTACAAATAAGGTTCAGAAGTCTGGAAGCAAAATGCTTTACATAGTCCAAATAAAGAAATGAGAAACGACTTCTGTTTGGCACTGTTTCACATTTGCTCAGAAAATTAGCTGCAGTCTACTTCAAAACTTAACTTAAAATCGAACAGTAGGAACAATCTTTTGCCTGGCAGCTGAAGTAATCCTTTACATACTTCCTCCTCAGGCAGAGGAAGACATAAACCCAGGTTACTGCATTTGATGGACAGGAATTTCCTCACCCCTTGACTGTTGCATAAAAAGTAGTCGCTTCCTTGACTCACTTCTTTGAGATGGAAGTATGACCTTCTGTACTATGAGGATAAGCATGTGAGATGCTCTCTTATCAGATGCTTCTACCCTTCTACAAATAGTTAGGGCTGGTAGGCTTAACTTTTTTTTTTCTTTCTTCCCTTCCAAAACCTGTAGGCACCACTCTCAGCTTGAAGGAGGAAGGATTCCTGTCTATGCTGTTACTTTTCAAGAGCCTGAGAATGATCCTCGTAATTGTTGCTACTTGTGGGCTGTTCAGTCTACACAAGAAAGGTAAATAAAAACTTACTGTAAGCCACCAAATGAATTTTTTTTAAAAAATTTGTTCACATACAATTGATACATGTATATTTGTATTGTTTATTTAGCTGTGCAGGAGATTCTCTCAGGTATGGAGGGTGTTAAGCTTACAATGCAATTTTTACAGGATTTGAGTTGTGAAGAGATGACCTACTAGTTTCAACCTTCTGAAAGAAGGCAAAGCAGCAGTGGATCTATATGCTTTTGCGTGCACTCTTAAATTATTACCTTTGTTTCTTGATGGCTGCTTCATGATTTGTTTAATATTCACAGCATGGTATTGAAATACCATTAAAAGTAGTTGAGGATGCAGATCTAGAACACTAAATATGCCAATATAACGCCGTGCTGCCCCTAAAGGAGGGAGGCAACAGTATTGCCCTTACCATGTGCCATCCTCATTGGTCTTTGGAGGCTTTGTGAGCCAGCTCAACTCACCTGGCAGAAAACGATCACTGGCAGAAAAGTCAACAGCTTCCTGCAGAGCTAAGGAATTAAATCAGAATGTGGAAGGGTGCAGTGTATGCAAGAGGAACTGAAACTTGAGTGTGAAGGGGAGAAAGCTCTCTTTCAGCATCAGATGCTGTTTAATCAGCTCAGCTGTTTATAGAGTGGCAGCCTCTTTCAGGTTTGACTTGAAAGCAGGTTTGATCAAGAACTGCAAAGAACTGTTTCCAATGATTTTTACTTCATACAACATATTAGATCTTTCAAATTGTACAGCTAGCATTTGCCCATGAAGCTGTTAGTGTCAAAACTTCCTCCTTTGTGTTTTAGTAACTAAATCTGACCAATTACCATATTTTAGGAAGCAGTGTTTTTCTTTTCAGCAAGAGCATGTTATTAAGAAAACTTCGGTCTAGATCTGATAAAATGATGAGGACTATAAAGCAGCTTTGTAATCAAATTTTATCATTTATACCTTTTTCAGTGAAGGTGATGTTGTGAGTTTACATCTGTTGCAGTTAGCATTTGGTGACAGAAAACGCTTGGCATCAGGACAAGTCATGTATGAGGTAAGACATGCGTGTATGAAAAGGTCAAAATAGTAATTCTCTCTGAGAGTATCAGTTAAGTTGACAGGGCTACTATTTACCATCAGAATTTAGAGCTGACTAAAAAGCAAAAAAATCTTTTGCTAAGTCTTCTTGGACATTGTCCATACATTTTGAAAACATGTACAATTTTATACTGCAGTCTCCTGTGTTCCAACCAGATTCATCTGCAAAGAGCCCAAGTAAGTTCAATTCCCAAAGAGGAAGCAGCTTTTACAAATAAAATTATTCTTAATTTAAACACCAAAAGTCAAATAGCATGTAGAAAGAGAAGATAGGGCTTTGAAGAGTTTGGTTTAACCAGACTGTATACTTGAATAAGGTTCTGTATTTTTTATTTTTTAAATACAGTCAATGAGTTTTGTTCTTTTCTGATCTTTGGTTTTATATTCTATTCTTTTGAGGTCTGCCAGGTGGACTTCAAATTAAATGTACTGACAGCATCTGTTTAAGTCTCGATCCTGAAATTTAGTAGCTATAGAGATAATTCTTGCTATTTTTGGCTGGATGACCAATGAAAGCTACTCTTCAAGCCAGCAAAATACGTAGATACATAACAGTGAGCACTGTTGTGATTTGGTCAGAACAGTATACATAAATTTTTGGAACTGGCTTCAGAGAAGTTGTGTCTAAAATATAGATGAGGTCATTATATCTCCGCTATCTAACACATATAAGATGCATCTGTATAATGTATAATTCTATTCAGTAGTATGCTTTGAACTCTTCCAGAATCTTCAGGGGAAGGTAATCCTAGTTCAGAGCAACTCTTTCCTCCTGTCTTGATACTTTCTCTTACATATTCCAATAGGTATGGAATGAAATAGGGGTAATTGCGGTACTCTGATTTTTCTAGGGACTGTGTAAATGTTGCTTTTGAGTGGATAAAGGTTAAGTGTTGGGAAAAGGTGATATTTCTTTATACCGCGTGATCCGTCATGGTGGCAAAGTAGAAATAGCTTCAGGTGCCTCAACATGTTCTAAATATGGATGTCATCTCATCATCTTTGTTGATGTGCAGGTTTTTAGGACATAAATATACAGTGCTTTAGAGGAACAGAGCACCCTGATTGGTGTTTTTTTAATTTTAAAAGCTCTTTTGTTGCAGTTTACTTCTGCATCTCTTGTACTGCTCTAGGCACTTTGGCAGGTTGATAGGAGAGAGATTCTTTAATCCTTCTCCAGTTTCACTTTTGAACTTCTGCTTTGTTTTATCCTCTTTTAAAAAGTTATTTTTAGCTACAGTCTTAGCAGTGGCAAAGAGGCAATACCTCATACATGTGTGCTTTTCTGGGGAGAAAAAAAAAAAAGGCAGTTGCCTTTATCCATTTCTGTTGTGGCCACTTTGTTCTGTCAACACTTTCAAGTTAAAATGTGGGACTTTTTACTGTTTGGCAATGCTTTGTCTAGGTGGTCTTATTATCCTGAATAAGATGTGACAAGTGTCAATTCTTACCTCAGAGCATTGAAATGTTTCATCAGCCTTTAAAAGCGGGTCTACTAGAATTTCCAGTTGATACTCTTAAAAAAAAAAAAAAAAAAAAAAATTGTGGTGTAGTTAATGTAAGACTCAACACTCTCCAGACTATGCAACTAGTAATCCATACACAGACTTCTAAGAGGTGTCAGGCACCAGTCTCTGGATTTGAGATATTTTACTCCTCTGCTGTTTCTGCTTCCCTGTGATGAGTTTGTGGAAGATTGGTTCCTGTTTAGAGTAGTCAGAGACCTAAACAGCTGGACTGTTTGGGCAGAAAAGACAAGGTTCTTCACCTAGCCACTTACACATACACTTAGTTCATACCATGACCTGGTAACACCTGCTGCCAAAAAAACTCCCCACAAAACTCCGAAAACAAAAAATGCCGAAAGATGAATTAGGACAGGATGTGTGCTCTACAGTGGACACTTCTAGTCTCAGAATACTTCCTTGCAGTCACAGGTTGGTCAGTACTGGATGACACTCTGCCTACACGGCTACCTTTCTTGTCCATCTTCTGTGGCAAAAAATCTAAGACATGTTCCCACTTGCCAGGCCAAGTTTGAGTAAACGAGGAATCTACTATTGACCCTTGATCATTTGGCGGAGTTCATAGGAGCTTGAAAGACTTGTCTACTGCAGCAGTGCTTTACTTTCCAGGAACCAGACCTGAGTCTATGAAAGAGTGCATCTTTGACTTTGTGTCGTGGTGGAAAGTCATGAACAGAAATTTTGGAACATGTGTCCCTGTGTTACACAATTCTTACAGATGGACAGAGTATACAGTCTATCCTTTGATATCAGAGTCTCCCAGTACATCTCATTTGACAACTGTTGTCTTATTTTACTGGTCAATAAAGTCAGTACTTCATACCTTCCATATAATGGAGTTCTTGAATGTAGATTTGCTTGCCCCAGCATGAAAAATTAAAAAATACTCTTTTGCTTCAGAATTTGTCTTAGGCAGGAATTGTTTGATACTCTTTTTCCACTTCCCCTCTGCCCCAACTTTGTGGTGGAATGGCTCTTCATATAGGAATAAAAGCTGGAATTTCTAAGTGTTAAAATCTGACAGGTTTGTGGAGTTCTAATACTTTATCTGATGAAACTGTCTTTTGGAATGGTGGGCTTCTCATTCAGAATATCTTTTATTAAAATTGAGTGATGATTCCTTCTACAATAAAAATGAGATTCTTTGCTAGATTTCATGCTGTTTTTTTGAAGAGGTGGTTCTGATTTTTCTTATCTACTCTGCACATGTCTGTTATTTTCAAAGTTTCATGATAAAATAGAATGGACTGTGCATGTTTCAGAGCAAATTCTAGCTCGGGAAATGCTATATGTTTGCTTTTACAGCCAAACTTGTCCATTACAATTTGACACATAATTCTCTTGCGTGTCTGACATAGTTTATATTTGCCATCAGAGGTAAGGTCATAAGAAATATTCAGTATAATATGTCTACTGCATTATATACATACATTCTTTCATATTTAGGTATAATACACTTTTACCTCAAAATGACTGTTTCTGTTCATTTGTGGTTTTTTTTTCTCTAGGGGTTGGAATACTGTGACGAAAGGTACAGTTTAGATCTCACAGGTGGAATCTTCCCTTTGAGAGGGCCGACCAGCAATACCAAATTACTCAGCTGTCAGACTGTAGAAAAATTTCGCAACCACATTGACAGGGAGGACAGCGTTAATGAAGGTTTGTTCTGATGGCTCTGTTTGGTTATTCTAAAAGGAATGCTTTGGGAATGTACGCCATAAATACTGTTCTGTACCCACAGTCTGAAAGTCTTAAGCTAGTCTATACTGATATTTGACTTATTTAAAAGTAACAACTGGGTGCTTATTTAATCTTTAAAGGAGAAAAAATAGGTTTTATTTTATGCCTGCTGCCGCGCTATCGTGAAGTATGGTGGGGCATCTGTATAATGCTGGTTAGTTGTTTTATTCCTCTGACTGCCTTCTTTGAACAGTAAGATCATGCTCTTCTTTGCTTAGGAATGCTACCTGAAATATTTTTCCCTGTTCAGACCTATGTCTGCACCAGTTGGTGGTGACTGATCACAAGTGGTGTTCCCTAGGGCTTGGTATTGGATCCTGTTCTGTTGAATATCTTTATCAATGATCTGAACAAGGGGATCAAGTGCACCGTCAGTAAGTTGGCAGATGACATCAAGTTAGGTGGGAACATTGATCTGCTTAAGGGTAGAAAGGCTCTATAGAGGGATCTGGACAGGCTGGATCGGTGGGCTGAGGCCAGTTGTATGAGATTCACAAAGGCCAAGTGCCAGGTCCTGCACTTCAGTCACAACAACCTCATGCAACATTACAGGCTTGCGGAAGAGTGGCTGGAAAGCTGCCTAGTGGGAAAGGACCTTGGGGTGTTGATTTGGTAGCTGGCTGAATATGAGCCAGCAGTGTGCCCAGGTGGCCAAGAACACTTGTATCTGAAATAGCGTGGCCAGCATGACTAGGGAAGCGATTGTACCCCTGTACAAAGGGCACTGGTGAGGCTGCACCTTGAGTACTGTGTTCAGTTTTGGGCCCCTTACTACAAGAAGGACATGAAGCTGTTGAAGCATGTCCAGAGAAGGGCAACAAAGCTGGTGAAGGGTCTAGAGGACATGTCTTATGAGGAGTGAGTGGCTGAAGGAACGGGAGTTGTTTATCTTGGAAGAAAGGATGCTCAGGGGAGACCTTGTTGCTCTCTGCAGCTACATGAAAGGAGATTGTGGTGAGGTGAGGGTCAGTCTGTTCTCTCAGGTAACAAGTTTTAGGACAAGAGGAAACAAGCCTCAAGTGGTGCCAGGGGAAGTTTAGATTGAATATTAGGAAAAAATTATTCACCAACAGGGTTGACAAGCATTGGAACAGGATGCCCAGTGAAGTTGTGAAGTAGTCACTGTTACTGGAGGTATTTAAAAGACATGCAGACATGGTGCTTAGGGACATGGTTTAATGGTGGACTTGACAGTGTTAAGTTTATGGTCAGGGTCAATGATCTTAAGGGTCTTCTCCTAGCAAAATGATTCTGCGATACTATGATCTACCTGTCCATTTTTTCATCTCTAAACCTATCTGGGTTTAGAACCTAGGTTCCTACCCCTACAAGTTCTTAAGGAAGGAGCTTTCCTTGTCCATATACACAGTTAAAACTCCTGTGGTGTCTTTCATCTTGCAATAATTAAATATCCATCTCTGGGTTTACAAACTCAGTTATGCTCTGACCATATCTTTGAGCCTGCTGTAGTGGTAACTTTCATAGCCTTTTGTTTTAACCATGTCATTCACCTTCCCTCTCTTCTTACTGGCCTTAATTTATGTCTGAAGTTTCAAAGACAACACTTGTGATGTTTCTAGGCTGTTTCTGTATAATTATCTTTGACTTAGTCCTGAAGTGGCAACTACCATCTCTTCTGTAATGCTATCCTCTATCACCGGTGTGTCAAAATCTAGTAAGAACACCTTTGGATTTTCTCCACTTGTCATGTTTTTGAGGAGACTGCTTTCTAGAAATCTGTTAAAAATGAAGAAGCAACTCTCTCACCCCCCTAAAGAAAATAAAAAACAAAACCAAGAACCTTTTTGTGTCCTTCATATGAAAGATGAGAAATGGAGAAATACCTGTAGTTTTTCTGATGGTTTTTTAATTAACTTGAACAGATTCTCAAGACAAGCTAAGTTCTCAGCACACGCGGACTTCTGGTGGATGTGTGTTGAGGCTAGCAATGAAGCTGTCTTCTGAATGATGAAAGTAACTGGAACCTTCAAAGGCAGTTTTGACAGCTAACAAAACTAAAATGGCACAGAAGTTCACAATAAAATGTAGCACAGTATGCGAGGATCCCTAAATGTTAATGATGAATTCAACAGAGAAACATTTTGCCAAACACACTGTCATCTTGTTCCTTGCTGCATTGGGGTAAATGATGTACCATGTATTTTGCTTAACTCTAGAGAATGCATTCTCCCCAGAGAAGACAGACCATGAGAGAACTGGAGTGTAACATTGTGAATTTTTTATGCTGAAATCTTTATTTGAATTTCTTGGGGGTTTGGTTTTTTTTTATTTGGTTTTGGTGTTTTTTGTGGATTTTTTTTATTACTATTTATGTATTTTGTATGATAATTGTTCTTTCATTCTGAACGTACTGGAAAGGAGCTATTCTCAAAACATGTAATTTAGTCAAATCTAGAAATCAATATTGCCAGCTGAGTGATACAAGTGTATACAATAATTATTTCTATGCTTTCTAAAAGGAGCAATGCGTGTGTTCCTAGCATATTTTTTGCTAAACTCTTCATCTACCTAAATGCCTTGATCAGCATTTAAAGTATAGAAAACTGCATTAACTAGTAATTGTGTCTTTGCTTTGGGCTAGAACTGATAAAATTTGAACAAGAAAAAGGGGCAGTATGACTGAAACCTATCGGAGATGTTTACTATTTTGTAAATATTTTTATTACTTGTAGTATGCATTGAGCTTCATGAGTAATACAACAGAATTAAGCCAAAATAGAAAGTGGTGTTTTAAAGATACCGGATATATCACGTTTACTACAAATAAAAAACAACGTCTTGTCTCTTACAGTAATATCTCCTGACACCAGTGTATCAATCTTCAGTTGGCAAGTGAATACATATGGTCAGGGAAAACCATCTACTTACCTGGGTGTATTTGACATTAATCGCTGGTATCACGCTCAAATGCCAGATTCACTAAGGTAGATTTTTAAGTTATTTTCAGTATCCCTACAAATCTCATTTTGAAGTCAGTGTTTAACTTATGCATTTGTTTTCCTTTAAGGCCAGAAGAATTCCTTCATGATTGCCCCTATTTTGCATTGTGGTCACTGGATACTGTAATAAGCATGACTTCTCCAAACCTCATTTTGGACATCCTGGTACATGAGCGGAGTCTAAGTCGGGGAGTTCCTCCTTCTTATCCACCACCTGAGCAGTTTTTTAATCCAAGCACCTATAATTTTGGTAGGTTTTTCACTGCTTTTGATAGGAATAAGCTTAAATTGAGGTCAGGTGGCATTTATTTGTTCTCTTGTTCATTGTTTGTCATCCAAAATGAGAAACCAAATAAAAAAAAAACCCAGCTGCCCACAAACCCAACTCGGATTGTTGTACTAACAAGGTGGTTAATATTGTGAAACATATCTGGCAGTCTGCTGACTTTTAGGTTTTGGTTCTCCCGTAATGTAGCCTGTGAAGTGGTGGTGGTCATAAAATGAAATGACTTTGAACTGAAGCTCAAAGCACAGCACCTCTATAGCACTAGAGATAACTTCTACATGCAGCAATTATTAAAGAAGTTCGTAGATGATCTGATGAAGGAAATGGGGGCTCAGCTATAACTTTATAGATATTGCCATTTAAAATACGTAAACTGGTGCTAAGGTAACAAAGTATGGAAAGTTGTCAAATGTTCCTTGCTTCTGCAGATGGTACATGCTTGCTGAACTCTGGAGTGGTTCATATGACTTGCACAGGCTTCCAGAAGGAGGTGATCTTTTACTGTATCTTTATGGAGAATGTCAAGAAATGTACCTTTTCTAAGTTTTCTATTGTACTGCTTTCAGTGTCAGAGACCATTTTATGTTCATCCTTCCCATCTATAAACATAATTGCAATTGCATCCTGCTAGTTTTATGCAAATAGTAACGTTTTAGGTCCACTCTTGTGTTTGTGAAACTACTGTTGTCTCCTTCTGTGATTGAATGTCTCGAAAGGAATACAACATTGCTTTACGAGCAAGAACAAAAACGTTGTGGAAGTTGGGGAAAACTGTTCTTTATCACCCATCAGTTGTGCCAGTGTAGTCCTGAGTTAGATTTGGTCCCTGATTAACTTGAAAAAGGAGGACACAGTGGAGAAAATGAACAACTCTTTAACAGTTTAAGAAGAAATTAGAACTTTTTTAACCCCAGACTTGGCCAAATTACAACTTCTGAGCCACTGCACAGATTGTGACAAATAATTTTGAATTAAGTTTCAGTTCACTAAATAGTTCCAACATAAAAAAGCTTCTGCACAGACAAGCATAGAAGAGGTCTTCCAAGGTGTGATTTCAAGTTGTGTTAGCTTAGCTTTTATAGCATGTGTTTTGTGTCAGTATTCAGGGGAAAAGAAAGAGCTGTGTATTGACAGAGGAGCTAGAAAATACTTAAGCAGTGCAAGGGCTGATGTTTTGTTTTACAGGATGCTTTTATTTTTATTAATAAAGCATAACTTGTTAGTTTGGCTGCTGTCTTTGAGAGTAATGCTTACTCGGATTGCTAAACTAAAGCATATTATTGATGCAAGCTTTCTTCAGTTTAAGTGAACTCTCATATTATTTTTATTGTCCAGGACCTTAATGATTGAACAATAATGCTGTCTTAATCTGTAGTTTTTGATTGATGTTTCAGACATTGAATTTTTTGAAGAAATCTGGTCCTTCAATAAGCGAAGCCATTCATGATAGCTACAATAGGTGTCTTGTAGCTGGCTTGCTGTCTCCGAGACTAGTTGATGTCCAGCCATCCAGCCTGAGTCAGGTGAGTACATACCAGGGAATCGAGGTGGGAAATACATCTGTCTTGTTTGACAGGGCTGCAGAGCCTAGATGACAACATAATCTGATTTTTGTATTTGCAAGTTGCATTGAAATGCAGGTGTTGAGTTTCGTTAGCAGAAGTAATGGTTTTCTTAGATCCAAACTACTGAGTTTGACTGGGAACAGCCCTAAAAAGATCTGGTTTTGGAGACCACCTATCAATCCTGTGCCACAGATGCATGATGTTGAAGCATGTGGTCATCACTGGCTGTGCGCAACATAAAGCATCTTTCCCTCAGAACAACCTTCATCCCCCTCAGGTTCTCAGAGCAGTAACTGACGATGGGAGTGTCTCATTCAGATGTGAGCTATTGCAAACATCAGCTTGCTTCACTAGTTGTGATTTACTCCTGTTAGCCTGCCCTCTTGTTCCTGCCACACCTTGATTGCCTTTATCTCGTGACACCCACTACTTTTTATCTGCTTTATCCCACCATAGTGACTTCATCCTCTTCTGTCACAGGTTTCCCATTTGCAGTGCCCCAGTCTTTCTCTCTCACCTGAAAAGTTTCATAAGAGGTGGAGCCTTTGTGATGAGCAGCCTGTCTCCACTCAGGCAGGATCTAAGGTCAACGATCACCTAGCTATTCATCATACAGTGGAGCAATTAGTAGGAAGGGCAGGAGGCGTCTTCCCACTGCCTTCATCTCCCTGTCTACTGGATTCTTTACTGGATTTGTGGAGACATGTTAGGGCAAATAACCCTTCTGCACATTATGGTAGCTAAGATAAATCTCTTGGCAGGTCAACCCAGCCCGTAGACTCTCTATTTTGCAAGCCTGATGTAGACTCTTACATTCAAATTACATGTTCTGATGTCTACTCCAGTTCGGAAATAACTTGGAGAGATCAAGGAATTTTTTTACTAAACTTTGCTCAATTGTGACCATATTGTTCAGAGACTTGTTACACATTTGGGCAGGGATTTGTTTTGAATGCTAGTAAGACAATTTCAGAATTAGGGTCAAGGAGTTGGATTTGGAGTTTTGTTAGGCACCGTAAGTAGTATTTGGTGTTTCCTTGTCTGAAACCAGTTTTCAGAAAAAAGATGAAATACCAATGTGTAGAAATTGCTTTGGATGTAATGGTTTTGCCTAGAAGGGAAAGATACTTCTGAATGTGTTTAAAACAAACAAATAAAAACACAACAAAAAACCCAAACAAAACAACAACAATCAAGCCACAAAAAAGTCAACCCCCCACAACAAACAAGAAACAACTGCAGAAAAATACAAAAGAAAAACATAAACTTTGAAGGATCATTTCACCTGCAAGAAGTATCAGCACATGAGCTGAAATAAGCTACTACTTGATATCGCACATCTCTGCATTATCCTTCTAAAGGATTGCCACTACATTACAATAGAGTATTTGAACAGCCACAAATTGGAACCTCTTGGAATGTACGTGTTTCACTGTTTTTCTGACACTTTCTGAAAGGACAAACTTAATGTTTTGGGGTGTTAGAACAGCTTCATGTCTTCATAGTCTAGAAAGCTGCCTGACCAGCATTGCATAGTTGTCTTTGTTCTGTCCCCTTCATGCATTCCTGACAGGAAACTTCTATGCACAAAATGTGTAATGGGTGTTAGCAGAGGATGTTACTGATAATGGTTAATTGGAACTCAGTAAATTAAGAGTATAATTCAGAGAGGCATGCAAATAAAGATTAGAATTAGCCTTCAGCAAGTCGAAATGTCGGAGAAGTTTAATCTGTTCCTTAGACCAACAAGCTGTCCAGCCTGTGGCTAGAATTAAGAAAGAGCATGTGGAATTAGTTGGGTGTGTACTAATTGACTTTATGATGTCTGAAGGAGGGAACAGTTAGAAACAAACACTTATATGCTTTCAGTATCTGAACCATCAACAGTAGGATTCTCGTTTTCTTTCTTTCTGTTATGCTTAGGAGGAGCAGTTAGAAGCGGTATTGTCAGCTGCTGTTCAGACAGGTTCTTTAGAACTTCTGACTGGATGCATTAAACATTGGACTTCTGAAGGTAATACTTTTTTTTTTGTTACTGATTTTTTTTAATTTTTTTTTAGTTTGAAATGGTCGATTCATTTCTTTTTTGTTTTCTTTTTTTTAAAGAGCAGCCAAGTTCTGCTGCTAATTTACGGTTTGTTCTTGAGTGGACATGGAACAAAGTGATCTATACAAAAGATGAATTTGACCAAATATGTGAGTACTAGTGTAGTCATTCTGCAAGCATAAAATCATTCTTCCTGATTGAGTTTATTCCATAATCTGCTGTTATGTGATATAGCACACAGTTCTTTAAGTGTTCTCTGAAACTCTGAAATTGCTCTGTAGGCTAACAATTTAATATTTCTCCTTTAAAAGGTGTTCCTCTGTTTGATGGCTCTTGCAACTTCATTGACCCACAGACATTACAGTCTCTTCAGCACTGCCAGTTGCTTTTGAGCAACCTTAGCACAGTCTTAAACTGTTTTCTAACAGAAGCACGAGAGCTTACTGAAAAAGGTTAGTAATTTTATTACTAAATCTTTGATATGTTTTGTTAAGATTTGGAATTATACTTGGGTTGTAACTGGAAACATGAGCTTTTTTTGGTTTTGATGTTTGGAAGACAGTGAAGTTTAGCTGTGAGAAAGGGCTTAAAACTGAAAACTTGGGACTATTGCTTAATATGCATCAAGTTCAGGGAAATTGTAGAGATAGAACTGGGTAGAGGAAGCTACGTTCAGCAAGAAACTTTGTAGGCAATCAGTTTGAAATTACAGTAACTGAATATGGTAATGCTGAAAATTATTCTATTTAATTCTTAGCTAGCAGTTTATAATTGTGTGCAAATATCGTATTGCAAATTGTTAGAAATATAAAGAAAGCACAAATTGACTAACTTGTAAGTTACTTGAGTTTTAGGGTTTTTTTTTCGATATTATCAGTTGTTTTTGGTGTATTGGGGGGGAGAATATCCCTTTGCTATAGTAAAATGCTCTGCTATGTGAAAAACTGTCTTACTCGTGAGTGAATTTAATAGTTCAGGCTTTGTATTTTATTCTAAATTCACTGCACGTTATTTCTTTGTAGGGGTTGCTTTTTGTTGCGGTGGTGATTGTAGGATTTTCTTCAAATAAGAAAATGATAGTGAAAACTGCTAAGAGATTTCTATTTTATTTTTATGCAGTCTGTTTAGGATGATGAAGGGAGTTTTGTAAAAATGAAAGGGAGAGCATAACAAAAATAATCTTATCCCTTTTTTCAGGTTTTACAGACTTGACAAATAAGCAGGTGGTAACTAGCCTCATTTCTTTGTATGCACAAGTGGTCATCTGGTTCTGTCGCTCCAGCCTCCTTCCAGAGGGTTTAGGTAAGCATAAACTGTGGTACATTTGTAACAAGGAGACTCTCCAGGAAGTGATTTCTAGGAACACAGGCTTAGCTGTGTTTTTGTAGGTGTTTCCTCAGTAACAGGTCCTGTTGGCTCACTGAGGGCATATGCTTAAGCTGTGTTGATGAATCAGATTTTCCTGGCTTTTCAAACATGTAGTGTAGAATAATGCAAGTAGCTTCTTTCCCTGGGTGATTTTATAGGAGGAGCAATAAGCCTCTGACTTCAAGGAGCTGCTTGTGTCCGCAGCTTGAAATACATAGAATTTTAAACAAATGACTATTAAATAACAAATACTGGAATGCTTGTTTTTACAGCAGAAGCATTACCTGCATGTTTTGAACTTTTTATTTCTTGGCCAGAGGACAAAAATACACCTTGGAAGTACTTTATTTGGATGGATTATAAATTCTATTGTCAGCCTTAATTGTCTTACAGATACTTACATGACAGATTTAAAAAAACATTCCCTTTGAGAGTTGTTTATTTTTCACAGTGAACTTCAGCTTATGCAACATGTTCTGAATGCGACATCAACTGTGAACTTGAAATGATACTTGAGACAAGAAGGAATTGAGTCTGGTCTTTTACATCTCTTTTAGCAAAGGCAGAAACAGGATTGGCTTCTTTCAGAGTGGAGGCTTCTTGATGCTTGGCCTGCATGAGCTTCTGTCAAATTAGTCAAAAATTTTACTTGAAAAATTTGATATTACTTCTTTAACTTGCTTTGACTTTATTGCCTTCAGATGACGATATGCATTTGTCTAGACCTTTCTACAATTATCCTCTGATTCAGAGCTACTATACTGGTCATCGGCAGGAACTTGAGCGTTTATCGAGGTGAGCCTTACAGGAAAAGTCTAGAATGCTTCATAGAATCATAGAATATTAGGGGTTGGAAGGGACCTAGAAAGATCATCTAGTCCAACCCCCCTGCCAGAGCAGG